>JAUMHO010063625.1:0-20755 GCA_032360965.1 Ulva armoricana
GTAGATCAAAGACGTCGGTGTGGAGGTTCAGTGTGAAAGGATGTTCTTCGTGCACAACATCAAGATACCAAGATTTCAGGCGTCAAGTCAAGCATTCCAAGGCTTAGACGATGACATAGATACCCACATGAGCTATAGATGAAACACTAGGACCACTGCATGCTGTCACTAGTAGTGACGCTGATGGCTCCCCTGAGTCTACTACTGCCCCACAGATCTACTCATTCATAGGGTAACACATGCCTATACCCTCCTGGAACCATTCTGGTTCAAGGTCTTTGTAAGCTCATGACACCCCGGTGGACACACAAGGGATAGACTGCAGCACTGCGTGTTGCCACTGGGACTGACAACTGTCTTCTAAGGCTGTCCAGCAACAGCAGATACAAGCGTAAATGTAAATGTAAATGTGACACTTACTCGCCATATCCAAGCGTGCATGCCTGAGTGCCCCCCAGCCTTCATTGTGCCCACTTTTGGCAGCCACAGATCTACTAGCAGACCGTCAGAGACTGAAAGCAAGACCCAATCATCGCAACCATGAAGATGTGATGCCTCCCAAGCACATCCTCGTGCACGGAGGCATTCGTTACATACCCCGCATGCATATGGCCACGCATGGCTACCATTTCACAAAAGCATGGCATGCTGATTGCTAATTACCCACTGAAATGCAGTTGGTGCAGTTTGCTTTAGTTACAAAGGTGGACACGCCATTCTCGTCTGCAGCCATTCTCGTCTGCAGCTGGAACCAGGCTGGGGATTCTCCATAGAACCTGTTAAACATGCGCCTCTAAGTCCCCCAGGGGATGATTCCGACTTGTAGACCGGGCTACACATGGCATTCACATGCTCCTTAAATTCTGCAGCTCTTCTAGCGTGTGCATTACACCCGCTTTAAACATTCCGCCATCACGGTCCACCCGTAGCAATTCGAACGATTCACTGAATCGTGGCACTGAACAATTCACATGCACGTAAATGTGATACACCGAAGTGTGGTACCAGGTCACGGATTAAAGTTTGTATGCTATGCATGCATGGCGTAAAAATAACACATTGCCGTAGAAATGGCTGCTTTGGCCGTTTGGTGTATCATCGCCCCAGCCCTTCGATGCCTTAATAGGCTGCAGCGTTTGCAATCTGGGCGTGCTGAGGCACGCTGCCATGGTCCACCAGGAGGTGAAGTCTCCTACAACCGTGCTTTTTGCTGCACCTGCAAAAAGTTTTCTACTCTTCATACACGCTGGCCACTGATGCACCCGGCGTTGAGCCTCAGACGCACTTGCCGGAAAGACAGCGCGCTGACTCCGGGCACAGTTTCAAGAGATCCATGGGCATGCATGCGCTTGTGTACAGCTGCGGGTCGGAATAACGTGGGCCCATAGCATTGTTGAAGCGCGCTGGTGACGTCGCTGTTGTCATGGGGTATGTCTCGCTGACATGCCACGTACGCTGTCCCGTGCACAACATCACATGCAGCACGAGATATGCATCCTGTATCGATCCCATCACGGTAGTTGTACGTGCTGCGGTCACCCACGGATGCAGCAGTGCAAACAGCACTGGGGGTCACGCTTATCCCATGTAGATGTGCAAAGCGCGTGTAACCGAACATAAATCCTGTTCAGGAAACGTGGACAAGACTGACACACCTAAATCAGGAAGAGAAGCATGACCAATGTAAGCTAAAGGCCATTCAACCACAGACGTTATGATCTGTCTGCGTATGACACGATTTTTTTTCGCAGTCACGATACTCGTTTTGCCGTTGGCCCGATCTGTGCCAGTGGTGAACTTTATCGCCAAGCACTGGCCGCATCATCACAGGGATAACTTTCAAGGCCCAAACGCAAATACGTCGACACTTTTGGGCCCAAAACGCACAAACCCCAAACCGGAAAACTCAACTCTCTACAGAAGACCCCCCAAAACGCTGTTTGTTTCACCACCGAAATGTCAGATTCGAAATAGGGATTTCAGAGCCCGCCACGACCTTGATCATTAACTATGGTGCCCAGGTGCGTTGATCCACTGAAGACCTGATCTAGGAAAAAACCAGATTGTCTGGCTTGGGATGCCAACATGTGAACCGCACCGCTTGGATGTCACGGAGCTCAGGGCGGGCGACTGTGAGGATGAGGGTCTGGGCCTCCTCGGACTCTTCACTCGTCATGTTGAAAGGGCCGTTGGGCCACTGCCATACCCGTAGCCGGGGTGACGAGAGAGCAATAGCTCCTCTGGGGTGCTTTGCAATTGCAATTGCCTGGTCGCCGGCAGGCGCACCGTTGATCGTATTGTCCTCCACTGTCACATTCTGCATGCCATGTGCACAGTGTCAGCCTCCTGACCTCTCAACATCCGTGCAAGGGTCCTAACCCCTAACCCCTAACCCCTAACCCCTAACCCATAACAACCACCAGTTGAACGTCAAATCTGATTCCAGCCACGTTTTGAATTTGGACAGAGTCTCAATAGCAGCTATCTTGCACGAGTGCTTGTAGCATGTAGCAGCGCATGCATGAACAGCTGATGACGCAGGTCAGATTCCACCTGTCACTAAACAACAGTGGGGCCTGAGATTTCCCCCACCATGAATCCACAGCATCGACATCGTTCCGGTTTGCCACTTCCATGCGCACACGGACCAGTCCAGGCCAGAGCATTCTCGACTAGTCTATCAGCAAAGATCCACATCGATCCCGCTCAGGAGTCTCAGGTTGTACCTTGTCCAATGTTCGTCTTGGGCCATCTCGAGCCGAGAGCTCAAGACCCGATCTGCTCTCCACCGGCCACATGTATACGAGACAGCCCCAACATCCGCAGGACAATGTCCAGATCTAGAGCTGTCTGAAAGAGGTTGCGACATCACAGAGACACTGCAGGAGAGGGCGAGTGCCATACCACGAAGATGAGGACGCTCTCCCTGTACGCTGCCACCGCCGTGGCCTCGACGTTGGGGCTGGCCCTCGCGCGTCGCCGCGGGATCTGGGCGAGGCGCTTGAAGGAGACATTGTCCAGCCAGAGAATGCCTCCCCGGAGCACCCGGATCCCCGGCGCCAGGTCCCTCGTGAAGTCGACAAAAGTCGTGTCTGCAGAGTGCAGGCTGTCAGTGGTGGTGACGGGACAACTAACCACAGGATGTGACGTGGTTTGTGCACGAGTACGCCTTTCTTCAGGCTGCCCAGCGCGGCGGTGATTGTGGAAACCCGACTGTGGAAAGTCTTCGCCAGCTCACAGCAGAGGCAAGCGACATGTAGGGCCACCGTGCACCATGTGCCGTCTCGGGCTGGGAAGCTGCAGGTTCCAATTTCTGGACAACGGCTGCAGTATCAATATTCTGGGTACAATTATCGAGCTCCTTCCCGTAAGCAGCATAAAACGGTGCACGACACGGGGAGATGCTGTCCACTGTGCATACAACTGCTGTACTCATTGCTAGTGGTCATCAGCGGTGGCGGTAGTACCACCTGCAGGCCTTACCAATTGCAACTGCAGCAAGGCATGCAAAGAGAGCGCAGATGTTGGCATGCGTGTGCGCAGAGCAGGGTGTGGAGCGGTGCAGCACCTGCGACGTAGAGTTCCGGGATGCCCCTGTCAATGGTGTTTGTGTCTATCGCCCGGCTGCCGCTGCCAGCGCCTTGGAAGACAGAGTTGGTGATCCACATCAGCCCATCCACCTGGACAACACACCTCATTGCGCATGCATTTTGCACATCGAATTTGCACGTGTACGTTAAACTTGCACATCGCACTTGCACGATCGAAAAAGTGAAACCTGGTTGGTGTCGTACATCCCCCCACAACAGATATTATGTAGCAAAGAAAAGACGTGGCCAGTCGGAACGCACATGCAGGATCAGCACGGAGCTGGCGCTGCCCACTGGGGACGCCACAGCCACGTACAGGGATTGGAGGAGCAGACAGCTTGTGCCCAGAGGGGCGTCCAGGAAATCCTCCTTCACCAGAATGGCACAGGCTCCACGGGGTCGCGGTTCGGTGAGGTTGAAGGAACTCGGAGCGTCTTGAAAACATTCTCCCTGTACATGTGCACAACACAGCCAGTTAGTAGATGCTGGCAAATAAACTAACAAGCATTGGCATTGGGGCTACGCTTCCAGGCGCAAAATGGCAACAGTCCCAGAATATTAAAGCCCAAAACACCAAAACCTGGAATTTATCCAGAAATGGCCTGGCGAAGAGCCCATGTAGCTTGGCCGTTTGGAACGGGCAAACGAACACAATGCATCATGACACCCCGGAAGAGGTGCTGTGGCCTATACCCGTTTGGGTTTGGTGTGATGACCATTTTTTTTTTATTATAGTATCATGAGGAATGAGCCCGCTAGCGCTGGACCTTGTTTCAAAGTTCATCACGAGGGCTTACCAGTCTAATTCTCTGTGGTCGTTTGCTGACCATTGGATATCAGTGCCACAATCGGTGGCAAGAGATAGAGGCTGTCAAACGAAACGTCACGATGTAGTCTAGACTACAAGTCTGAATAGCATGATCAGAGTTGTATGGTGGCATGATGGATGGGCACAGGTCGAATTGCACGATATGCGCACGGTTTGGGGCCGATAGGTGCACGATTTGTTGGATGGATTAGAGCAAGAGAACGAGGAAGCAGACGCTGAATCGATGATGACCATGTCGAAAGGTTGATTGGGCATGTACATGCATGACTGTGTTTTTCTCAATGCTGCAACCAGTGTTACTGCACCGTCAACTTGTCCTCGTTTTGGTCGGAACCTGTTGAAAACTTTCAGTACGTGGAGAACCCCCGAAGCTTGAAAACCCCTCAAATTCAGAGTTGGCCCGGCCTTGTCTACCAGGGACAACGGTGTGTGCAAACAAGAGTGTGCAAGAGTGTCATGTTGTCCATGGCTACAGTACACCGAGTCATGTCAAGATATCAAGATGCGTCTGCGAATCGATCGGCAGTTTGCCGTGCTTGTCATGATCCGTAAGCCCCGGCCGTTGACAGGATCAGCACAGATGGACGTTCAAGAAGCGCATGTATGTATGATGTGCTCGAGGCCTACCGGTGTGGGGTGACCATTGCACAGTCTGGCACTGCTCGTATACTAGCTAGCATGCACTACAGGAGGGACGTATGCAGAGGATGTGTGATTAAGTGGTGTGATTCGAGACCTGTACGCTGTTGCGTGATGCACCTGTGACCGTGCCTCTCTTCGACGTAAGTATACTCTATAGTAGAGATGAGCCTCCGGACAGAAGTGGGCCCCTACAAGTCTCAGCCCTAACCATCAACACCAACGGAGTTTATCAACCATGAAGGTTCGGGTAAGCTTGTGAAGAAATCACTCCAAACTGTAAAGCACCGAGGGGGTTCGAAACCCGAAATTGCATCACTGAGATGTCGGGGTCGCCACTTTCCCGCCTGGCACGCATGTCCCAAGTCGGCATATCGGCCCGAGGTACGCATCCGAGTCTCCATCAACACGCATGACGCCACGGCATCTAGTACGATCTACGCAAAGCCATGCAGAGGACGCACCACAATCGATCGGGTTGTGTTCAGCACCCGGCCAACGGCGTTGTTTAGACCCTCGGCGCCTACAAGGTCGGGCTCGGTCGGGGAGGCTCTCATGTCTAGGTGCCCCTGCACCAGGATGTGGAAGGCACCCACGCGGAGCGCGGCCTGAAACTCGGCCGGTGTCCTCACCGTGACAAACTCCGGAGGCCGGATGTCGTACTCACCGTCGCCGTAGTACTCGTACGAGTTTCCATCCAGCACATAAATGGCGCCATCGTCTGCGGCTTCAGTGTAGTCCTGCTCGGCATCGCCTTGCGCCTCTGCCAGAACATCTTGGAAGTGTCCGGGCGCAGATGCGCTCGGCAGAATGGGGCAGCGACCCCGAACAATACCGCTTTCAGCAAATGATGAATCAGTGAAGATGGAAGCGGCAACCGCGTCAAATGCAAAGGCTTGCACGCCTCCGCTCCTTGGGCGCCGGCAGTTATGTATAAGTCTGCGCCTCTTGCAGTGGCCCAGGTTACGCGCGCTCGGGAAGCGACAGCGCGGGCAGACGACCAAGTTTCTCACACACCTGCAGTGACACATCTGCACATGCAGTGACACGTTGAACACTGCCATGTTCAATAGCGGACAGGGATGAAGCCTAGCTGCGATAGGGCGGTCGGTACAGATCCAGACACAGGCAACAGCCACACTGCCAGCGACCAGTCGCCATGATCACATACCCACAAGCAGCCTTCAGACTTAAACCTTCCACCAGCATCAATGGAGTCTCAAAATTCGGCCAAAACGAAAGAAAAAGCCTCAGAAACGTATGACTTATCACATCCGACTAACCGAATATGGGCCATCCTCATGGACAAGGGTACCAAGCTGCGTGAACATGACATACGCATGGTGGATCCACCTACCGTGTGTGTTGCGTGCAGACAGTATCATGCAGAATCCGATTCTTGTTTGAAGCATGCTTCACAGTGCTGTTGTGTCTCATGCTATCAGTGTGGTGCAATTCAACTGACCTTCCCAGGCCGGGGACATGTCATCAACAGTGTGATGTGTTTTATTACACATCCAGCTGCGGGGCACTCCAAGGCTCGTCAAAACACAGGTTTGCTCTGTGGAATAGTTTGTACTATAAGGACCGCACCCGTTTTTTCTCCTCCTCCCGTGACACCCATGAAGAAGCTTTCGAGTGGAGCCGCCCCATGTCCAGCCGTCCCCAGGCTGCACTTGCCCCCCCACTTCATCGCGCCTGTGGGAAGATCCACCAGCAATCTTATGCGATGCCTGTGTTCCTTCCGGATCTATGGCCGCAGTCACCAGTGCGGTGTGAAGTATACCGCCGCTGAAACACAGGGCCAGCAGGGCCGCAGTCTTAATGTCCATGGCAGCTGTGCGAGTTCGAGCAGCGCGGTGCTGGATGATCGGCCGCGGAAATCTACAGACATGCTGACCAAGTTGTCTCGCTGGCAGAGACTTCCTATCTTGTCTCCCAGCCAATGTACTGCAGGTGAGAGCACCACACTCCAGGTTGCATAGGTCTACAGGCCGTGTGTACACTCGAAGGAGTTGCGAGATTGGCCTGAGTGCATTCGGATTCTATCATTACTTGAGCAGTTGGGGAAAGTTCTGTGACAGCCATGCACCGGTGGTTAGCATTGTTTGCATGCAGCTCCTGGTGTGAGCGCTAGTAGAGCAGGGTGAGCTCATCAGTGGGATTTAGAATTACGCAAAGGCTGGAGCCCAGACAGGGCAGCGCAAAGCAGCAGAGAGCCTGTTGCCATCCACTCTGTCGACGCTGTTGTGTACTTTGGTGGCACTGAGCAACGGCACTGCGCTCGAGTGACGCAGAGGCGTGACTCTGGCGTTCGCCGCGGGTACCCGTGCAAATACGAAAGAAAATACCAGTCGTCAAACAAGACGATGGAATCGAACACATCTAGCGCAAAATGGAGCAAAATGCAGGTAAGAGTTGCAGTGTGGAGCGAGCCACGCATTCTTGCACTCGTCAGTGCGCCAGCCAGAGACAGCAGCGTAAACAATACAGAATGCCACAGTCCACGCATGAGTGATCATGTCAAAATATCATCTGTCAGGATTGACAAATTGGTAGATTTTCCGGCTGTCCGAACCGCTGACGCTGAAGGCTTGCGTTAACCCCACTGGCCACGGGTAGGCCGGTCAGCCCCTGTACATGTAATGCAGGGACACGTATTCAAGACCAAAGGCAGCACGACGACGTACCGAGTTACTTGATTCTGTTCTGAAGATTCGAAACTGTCGTAGCTCACAGTTTGTCGCTGCTAGCGCTGCCTGAAAGGGGTTCTGCCTCAGCAGCAGGAATGCATATGGTGACCTATTCTGATTGCTGACCTTGACGGTGGTCTGATTTAGCACGTCAGATGCTTCACAAACGATGTGCAGCTCGCAATATATTCGCAGAGAGCTGTGTGCATCTTCTATTATCTAGCGCTGGACGTCGAACACAGGAACACCCGAGTCACGCGGATGCATGTGAATTATATTTGTTGCGACAAAGAATAAATCAGCAAATGTATACAGCTCACAGTGGCACGCGGCGCAGTCCATGGTCACAGTCCGTCATCGTTCCAGAACAGGCGGGCGTCGGCCTTGGACTGAGGACGCCCCAGCCCACCGACCCAGCCCGCGGAAGCCAGCCCAAGGTCAGCTGTGTACAGTCGCAAGCTGTCGTATGCACATGGCACTGATGAATGTTTATCTGTGCATGCGGGCTGCCACCCGAGATGACACGTGTCTTGTGGCTCTGGTGCTTATGTGTGTGCTGGTCCTTGCTTTGACGCCCTTGCCGCTGCCACGCCTTTGGTCATTTGTACGTATATCACTGACTAATTTCATGGTGGAACACACATTGCATACTGTCAAACAAGCTTGAACGGCTGTGCTATGCCCCGCTGTAGAAGTGCTGCCCAGTGTCACATGCAAGCTTGTCTGCTAGCAAACACAAGCTGACAGGCAGAAACGAGGCTCTACCTGGAGGTAAGTGCTACCTCGGATTCCTTTGCTTGGATTCCTGATGCAGGCATCAGCTGGTCACGCACGATGCACCGTGGCAACGCTGTCCGCATCTGAATTGAGACCAGCTGCAGAGCCATGCATGATCATGCCTCAATATATGGTGGGCCATCGCGCTGAGGAGCTTTGGTTTGCGTAGCAATTGGATTCAGCACCGCCTTGCGCAAGGATGTATGACCTTCAAACCACAGGCTATCTGCTCGTCTGCCATATGGCGCCCTTTCCATTGGCAAAAACCTCCATTCAGGTTTGCCTACAGCTAGGCCTGCCCAACTCCGTGCCTCGGGGCAAACGGGGACGAATAGCCTATGAGGCTCAAGCCTGCAGTTGGACACCTGAGATGGTCTTCCTGGCCCGGATATTTTCAGCCCCGAAATGCCGAATTCGGATCCAAGAGGCCCCGAAATCCTTGAAAGTTCGCCCCAACGCGATTTCTCCCAAGTTTCAATTTAGCAGCTATCAGCATTCCGGGACTGGCCCAATCCAGCTGGACACCACGGCCGCGCTGGGCACGTCGTCGTGCAGCGCCACTGCGCATGCTCAGCGGACGCCGTGCTGAGTGCGTGGCGTGTGGCGTGTGGCGTGTGGCGTGTGGCGTGTGGCGTGCGTGGGCACGGTTAACTTCGAAGAGAAGATCCTCTCTTTAAGAATTCTTGCGGCCTCAACAACAAGCAAACAAAACCCCGAATCCAACGTCCGGGGGCCACACATGCCACCTAGGCGGTCCCCTGAAGCCAGGCATTCACCACACACGGTCCCCATGGTGGCACAGCCTGCCGTGCCCCTTAAAAAAGAGAACAAATCCAATGCCTGCCCACCCCTACCAGTAATCCAACAGCTACCCAGGTCAACGATGCTTGGCTGCCACTGCCACTGTGCCTGAGGCCCTAAGACTCTGTCCTGGCAACAGGGGACAGGCGTGTCCTTCCTGGGCACACTTGTTGCTACACACTGTAACTGTATATGTAAATGCGATACTTACTTGCCATATCCTACAAGGACCGGATGTCTCTGGTAATCCGGGACCACTATGCCATGATGCAGTTGACTATGTACTATACATGTGGGGAAGTTGATAATTCAGTGATCTATCATTGACCTTCAGTGGCAACAGTGTGGCAGTGAGGCCTGCACATATGGTACCACGCACGCAGCCCTGGGGTGTGTGACGATCACGTCGGCAGGCCTGCGTCCCATATGTACAGACGTCTGGGAGCACATGCACATGCATATGGTACATCTACATGCGTATGGCAGTGCGGAGGTTCACAGATAGTTGCAGGGGCTATGATCCACCTAACTGCGGTAAATAGGAAATTTCCTATGGGTTTTCTTCTTATGAGCCAGGCTGAGGAGCCGGCAAGAGACACCGGCACCACAGTAGAGTATGCAGTGTTGGAGGACCTTGGGAGGTTGTACTATAGTGCAAAGCAGTGGGGACCCAGGGTCCAGGCCGACTGTGATGCATGCGCGCTGTGCCGGCGGTACATTATGAACACCTGTAGCCACACACAGACATTGAGCTACTGGGTGCCGAGCTGTTTATAATTCAAGTATTCAGATTTTGTCTGCAAAAAACAATCCGATCACCCAGCCCAGATCCAGACTATCTGCGAAGTTCTCACCATGGAAAGTGCACACGCGCATGCGGCAGCTGCACTGGCAGTTAACAATTGGGAATGATCATACCATGCGAAAGGTACATGCGTGCATGTTTTGACCATGGGCATGCCGTCAGTGACCTCTTCAGGGGGTCACAATCGCAAAGGGATCTTGCTGCACTGAGCAGTTGCTGCCAGTGGCATGGTCATCAATGCCTGTCGTCGAGTCGCAGTCGTCGTCGAGTCACAGTGGGACACAGTCCTGAGCAGAGTGGCCATGGCGCCCGCCCTGGATTTTGTACAGGCTCGGAGTGTATGTGGCTGTAGAATTTGTCTAGATAAGCTGGATAATGTGAGGATCACGCCTGCATCAGGTCAGCGTCGTGGCTGGATGGCATGCCCCTGCGACGGTACACCTGCAGTCTGGTCCACAGCGCCCAAGCGGTTCATGATGGCACGTTAGTTCTCCACAGATCATGCCTCGCTAGCATACATACATGCAGGTTCAGGTCCAGGAGGGACGTATGCAGAGGTTGTATGATAGGGTGGTCTGATTCGAGACCTGTACGCTGTGGCGTGATGCACCTGTGACCGTGCCCCTCTTCGATGTGACAGCATACATGCATGCAGGTTCACCATCAGATTGGCTGCATGATGTCTTCCTACGCCAGAGTGCTAATTGTAACAGTTCGAACAGGCGCAGCGCTGTACTAGACGAGCAGCAGTCACAGGTGCCAGCGATCGCTCGAGTGAAGTGGCCCTTGCACGGCTCGAGCATGCTGCGTGAATCCCGACTGCCAGTGGTGCGTACTACATAGTATGTGTGTTGTGCCTGCGTGTCTCATGGCTGTGGTACTGCGGCTGATGCCCGTTGGGGACTGGTGCCACGCCCAGTTCATCTTTGTCCCCCCTTGCCACGGAAAGAGTCGCCAATTCTGGGCAACTTTTGGGTGCAGAAGCTTCCAATTGCAGGACCGGAAGTGGCTACAGCACCTGAAACCTCGTGGGCCGGAAACACCAAAACCCGATGTATGCCTCGGATGGCAACTTGGGCTTGGAGCCTGGCCAGCTGTTATGAGCCTTTTGGAGGTGCCAGGTGATCACAGCTGCAACATATGTTACTACATTTATAGATTCTGGTGGTTCTTCAACGTTGCACACTTTGAGAAAATCGCTCCAGTTTGCCTTCACTGGCTGAGTATACCGGCATCTGCCACTTTTGTACGCTAGTGCTAATGCACGGTGTGTCTTTGCTGGCTGAGTGCCTGCAATGGCTGAGAGGTTGGTAATGTAGGCACTTCGGCGCGCCGGTAGCCCACCTGTGAAGCCCCAGTGGGGGCCGCTGTGGCCATAGTCAGTGTACTGTACAGTGGTTACAAAAGAGCACAAGGGCAAAACCACAAAGTCATGGAATCAAACGTTTGTTGTACAACAGCAGCGTAAGCTCGTGGTATCAGCGCAGGCCACTTTCACCCACACACAGATGCTGCAACTGCAAAGCACACACACACCGAGCGTGCTACAGTACACGTGGAATGGAAGGGGGGCATGGCGGTAACGTACGTACACAGAGTAAGCCGGTTCGCAGTAACGACCCAAGACATAGAACTACAACTCACCCTGATGTCAGACGCAATACACAATGCTGGGCCAATCCCTCACAGAGCCAGGCGGCACCAGGGCTGAAAGTCGTTCCATATTAATCAGGCTGTCTCATTTTACAGTTTCAGCTTAGAATTGGAATCGGTGCACCACAGTGTGCATGCAACTCTAAACCGTGAAAGCATGGCAAATCCGACCCCTTGGACACAGCCAGGCCTGTGCCCCGTTCTCCGCTTGGGATCATCTGCATGCATTGACACTCGCGCATTGGCCACACACCATGGCATCACCATGGCATCAAACACCTCCCAATCATTGTTTACAGCTCCCAGCCTAAGAGGTATGGGATGCAGAGAGTTCCAAGCCATCTCGCTTCTATGAGACGGCGTCACATGAGATGCGCGATGCCTGACGTGTACCCTACATGTCCCAGATATAGTACACTAGCATCGAGGCCATTGCTTCTACGCCTATTAACTGCTCCGACGTTTGCGGCGAGCCCGAAAACTGACGGCATTAAGCCGGCGAATACCTCTGGTGATGATGTCTTGCTGGATCTGCACGCTTGGAACAGATGCCGTTAGTCGGTATCTGCCGGTTGGTGTGGCAATCCCATGTGGCGTTAGGTACGGCGAAACAACAGCCATCTTGGTTGCGCCAATACATTCAGGGCTTCAGGGGCACACTTGCTGTACTGACCTGAGGGCCGGCCTGGCAGTGCGGGTGATAGCAGTCACTGCGATCATGAAATTGGGGTCTGATATAGAAATTTTTCCAGAAGGCCACTGCAACACCCGTATCGGTGGCGATGCAAACACCACCGACCCCGTGGGCGAGATCGCCACAGCCCTGTCTCCGGCAGGCTCCCCTAGCACCACGTTGCCCTCGATCGTCGTGTTCTGCATGTATGCATGCATCAACCTCGCCTCTGATGTTGTGGGTGGTTGCGCCCACCTGTGAGCTATGGACGGTTTCTGCCGCTCATGTGTTCAGCACTGGTCCTCTAGATCAGTTGCCTGGATACTGCGCTTGAGCTCCAGCTGGTGTACTTGCTGGAGCACCGGCGCCGCGACCGGTGTTGGCCGAATGGAACCATGGGTGAAAGTACAAAGTGTTGGGGCTGGCTGGGGGGGCTTGACTGTGACCAAGGGTGGACTTTCGGGCCCAAAATGGGAAATCCCGCAACAGTTGACCCGAAATGCCAAAACCCAGGTGTTCACCAACACCAAAAATTCTGCGGATGTTTGTGGAAAGTTTGACACACCCTGGACGGTTTGGGCTCAAAACACGAAAACTTGAGATCGGGATTCCGGAGTCGGCTGGTTTCCGCGCTGATCATGAACACCCCCACATTTCATGCAGAGCGAACGCGCACACCGACATGCACACAGACTTGTTGACATCTGGATTCTGGCACAAGCATGGGATTGCATACAACATCTGCTTTGCCGTTTCATCTTCAGACAGGCAACTGATATCATTGGTACCGGTGGCAGGTAAGTGTGGAGCAGACCGCTCACTTTCGAGGAGTCCTTTAGGCCCGACAAGGGTGAAACATGCACATAAGGATCGGGTGGGGGAGTACATGTCAGCGGGAGAGTGATCAGGGAGCGGTTGGGGGAGATGCGCACCACGAGGACAAGCTCTACATTAGTGTAGGCCGCAATGGCGGATGCGTTTATGAACGGAGGGCTCGTTCGCGGTGTGAGGGCGATGTCTCTGAACACGCAATTGTCCAGCCACAACCGAGAACCTGGAAGAACTCTGATGCCGGGAGCCAGGGATCGTGTGAATCCTGTGAAGGTCGTGTCTGCACAGCATCCTCACTCAGGCGATTCGAAACACTCAAAGTAGCACCTCCCATATGCACGGTGGTTGTGGCTTCCAACTGCTGTGGCCTCCAACAGCACCTTAACCTGGAGCATGCCTTGAAGGGAATGATCGGCCAGACTCTCTAGCCCTGGGCTCGGGCTCGGGGCATTACTCCTAGCTGCCAGTACCGTTGGGTGTCACCACAGACGACACCCCCACACAGGCGGCGCTGAGCGCGCGTCTGCGCTCAGACCTTAGCGCCACTCCCCCATACTCCCATGAATTCAGACGCTGTTTCACAAACCCCGGACTCACGACTGCATCCGTGTCAATGATGCCCTAGTGCTGGCGGGAAGTTCGTCAGCGGCGCATACTGTGGAGCCTCACGCACAGCCAGCGCATGTGAACGTACGTGTGGAACCCGGAGGTCCGCTCACGCCGGCTTGCCCACGCCTGCAAAAAGCTGCGGCCGCTGCACCCCGGTTGCTGCAGGTACACATGTACGATGCCTCGATAGAAGGTGCTGCAGTTAGCGAGACCTAGAGGAACCAGTCCTCCACAAACCCCTTGATCGCACACCCCTCGATTGGCGACGGGATTTCCGGAACAGATACAAGCATGTCAAAGGGCTGGGTGCAGGTGCGGGCCCAAACTGAGTGATCACTGCATCACAGAGAATCACAGGTACGGTCTCTGGGAGAGTCACGGCACTTGGTGCGCGTGTCCGAGGGGCGGGCGGTACCTTTGACGTAAAGGGCCGGGGCGCGTGCGCCGCCATTGAGTGTGTTCACGTCGATGGCCCGTCCGTTCACTCCGGAGCCCTGGAAGACACAGTCCACGATCCACAGCTGCCCGTTGACCTGCGCCACAGTGACCCCACCATTAAGTAGAAGACACGGTTACCCAGAAGCCCTGGTCCTGGCCCGGAACCTAACGGGCTGGCCAGCACTGCGTAGAGGCAGTTCATGCACAGGCGGTCGAGGTGCGGTGTCGAGGGTGGGCACAACGTACGTGAAGAAGGAGCACGGAGCTCCTTCTCCCTGGGCCCGGAGGGGCGACGGTGATGTAGAGGGACTCCAGGAGCAGGCAGTTCGTGCCGAGGGGCGCGTCGAGGAAGTCCTCCTTGACTCGCACCACGCACGCCCCTGGCGGCAGCGGCTCTGTCAGGATGAAGTCAGATGGCGGGGGCCCCTCGCACATGCCCTGCACATGCATGAGTGCTTGGCATGGCGGTGCTGTGCAGCCACTGGTGGTAAGTGAAGAAGATTCCATCGGCGAGGCTGCGGTGTGGGTGTCCGCACCATCACGCTATGTGGCCGTGATATGCCGGCAGTCGCACTGCACCAGCACCGGCGCCGGCATGGCGCCACAGCTGGCGCACAGCCCCGCCATGGCAACGCACGATGTCTCATGGTCATGTACCGCAACTTCATCGCGGTGGTGTTCTGCCATGCCATATGAACATTCTGTGCTGTACGGTGCAGTGCGGTGCTGGGTGGAGGTGATGCATCGCAAGATGTTGTGCAGTGCGCTTCCACATCATTGCAGCTGTGGTTGCACGGGCATGGCAGATTGCGGGGTGACCCTGGCATATGTGCACATTACTTCGGAGTTTCGCGGGCGTGCTGCCGGGCACACCTTGATGGACAGCGTCGTGGTCTGGACTCGCCCGATGGCAGAGTCCAGCGCTTCAATCTGGCGCGTGTCCCGCTCGGTCATCGCATCGACGGCGTCGAGGTGCTCCGTCACCACGATGTGGTTCACGCCCGCCCGCAGTGCCCTCCGCAGCTCGGCGGCCGTCGCCACAGCCTGAAACTCCGGGGGGATGTCAGATAAGACCCCTTCATCGTATCCGAACGCGTCAAACACCTCGTCTTCGGAGCCGTCGGCCTCCGTGTAATCCCCGACAGCGTACTCGCCACTGCCTGGCTGCAGGTCAAAGTGCCCTGGCCACGACTGCGCGTGGATACTCGGGCAGTCGCCCGGGCCAACGGCTCCTATTTCTGCACCATCGTCGCCGAGAACCCTCGACCGCAGCGCAGCGATGACGCCTAGTTCCCCTTCGTTCCCTTCATTCCCGTCATTCGACGTCCGCTTGCGGCAGTTCTTCACGCCCCTCGTCCAGCAGTGGCCGATGACATTTCTTCCACGGAACCGACAGCGAGGGCACCGCGGCAGAATGTTCTGGCACCTGCACGTTGACGCCGGCGTGACGTTCAACCGCTTCCACCGTGCTCGACAACAGCACCTCCGGTGCTTGCCGGTGTGTGTGCATCGTTGATCTTGGAAGTTTGGGGCATAGACTTGAAAACTAATTTAATATTGTTCCCAAAACTCGCATTTGTTGGCTTTGGAAGGTCTGCTAAATTGAACAGTGGTGTGTGCAGTGTGCACGAGAGCAGCCCGGCAACGCCAAGTCAGCAGTCTAGGACTATCGGACCCCCTGTAGGTGAAACTCCTCTTGGTTACACCCCTGTTGGTGACACCCCTTTCGGCCGTTCCAAGATTCTTCCATCCGGTCTATTCGCGGCACATTCTATGGTCTTGGCCCCGGAAACTGAGGTCGGCCACACAAACCGGCTGCCAGTGTTGCTCTGATGCTGTGCAAATGGCGTATTCATCATTAGTGACGCACCGCATCTGTCGGCTCCTGCCATGGCAACCATGCAGAAGCTTCCGGGATGATCTGTCATCTAGCACCGTCACGCCCCCATGCACGGGATGGTACTCCTTGCCATCATAGTCATGCACTGCAATGTCGCCAACTGTACCACTCGGAGTTACCTCCACACCTGGGTGGCCAAGGCGGGGCTGCCAGGCCCCATCACCGCTTGCGCTGCCAGCGTCGAATTCGGTGTCGCCTGCAGGGGGATACACATGCATGCTTGCTCGGGCAGGCCCGTGTGTGTGGACTGCGAGGCAGGCTGCGATGAAGAGGCCCAGGCGTGCCGCAGACGCCTTCCCGGTGATAGAGAGAACCATCACTCACAGTTCTGCTCTGTATTCCTGCACACCCGCACCGCGGGGAATCCTATGAGAAGCAAAACGAGACATATTTGATGGCTGTGTTAGAAGGGTGAGGGTATTTGTTCTTCAAACAATCGAGTCGCTCAGTGTGTGGGACTCCCCCAAGGGATGGCTCCATGTTGCAGCAGCTAGCGGGGCACGAGCCACAGC
Source organism: Ulva armoricana (assembly GCA_032360965.1). NCBI lineage: Eukaryota > Viridiplantae > Chlorophyta > Ulvophyceae > Ulvales > Ulvaceae > Ulva > Ulva armoricana. The sequence continues at coordinate 16,751 of JAUMHO010063625.1, forward strand.
AATGACAATCAAGCGCTGTAACCGTAATGCAGCGAGCTATATCCCCTTGGATTGGGGAGTTGGCCATGTAAATGTAAATGTAAATGTGACACCATGTGCCAATGCCATGCCGTTGATCATTGATCATGGGGCAATGCCTTGCGGTTGATCATGTGCCAATGCCTTGCTATTGCGTTGTCTCACATGTGTGCACATCCTGCAGCTACAAGCCCCACTTTTGAGGAAAGCTTGTGACAGCCAGGGATGAGGGGGAGGTGATGACTAGGACTGACCAGAGCACCATCACTTGCTCGCTGTACAGACTGTGTATGCATTGCGCAGTGCCAGGACATGCCTGCAGATCACAGAGCACTGGTAGAGTGGCATGATGGGAGCATCTGTAATGTGTGTGTACATGGAGCACATTTGTCAATAATTGCCCTGTCCCTAGTACCACCTAAAAAGATGATTTTTCTGGGGTGCTGTGGCTGATGCCCGTCTGGGTCTGGCGGTGATTCTCTATCCTCCTTTTCTTTTGTTTTGTTGTGGAGCATCTACAGGACTGGCAGCTCTAGAGGGCTGCTCGACTTGGCAGTACCATCAGGGCAGCACCACCAGGGCGAGGCGGTACGGGAAGCTCGTAGTGAGACATCACGCGCGAGCAGGCTTGGTTAGGGTCCTCGAATGAATCAGCACTTCCTGCCTGAGGTCAGACAGGGCACATGCACATGGCTGTGAAGACCACCGCCACGTCGTACATGTACACAGCGTGCAAACAGGCTTGCAGCATATTCTCGTCATTGGTGATGTAATACAGAAACTTGGTGGTGCCGCTGGTCGCTGTGTGTTCGGGTACTTGCACGCAGTCGGTGTGAGAAAATGCGGTGTCTGCCTAACGCTGCGCTTGCAATTGACTTCGCTGTAGCTAGCTGACCTGGGGCACCACGCAGTGCACGGCGTTGCAACAACGTCCACAGGTACACACAACGGCTCTTGTTATGCTTGTCAGTCATTGTGGGAGTCGCAGGAACAATGCGATACGTGCGTACGGGTAGAGGCATGGGTCTGTGGCACGTCTAGAGCTGGCGCGGATGTGACCGTGGATGTCACAGGCTCAGCAGAATTCGAGTCGCTACCTAATTACAAAGCTGCCCAGCTTGGTGTAGCGGTCGGAGTCCTGCTACCCCGCTGCTTCCGCAGTAGATGATGCTGCCAGCACGAGCGCCTCACGCCACGGTGCTCCCCAGCCTCAGATTTGACGCGTTGAAGACATCTGGGAAAGCAAACATAGTTTGTAAAAGCACTCTCAAGCAGCCAGTGACGGCCTCGCACTAGTGGCTGGGAGCGCGCCTGGGAGAGCTGCCACGGCACGTGCCGAATCGAGGAGTATGCGTGCACCACTCCGTTTGCCTAGCAGCTGAGCACTAGCACGTCAGGAAGCGTGTGGGGATCTGGACATATGTGTTGTAACAGGCGGTAGACCAGATATCTCCTGAAGAACGCGCTGTCGCTGCATGGCCGGAGCTGCGGCATCGGACAGCGTCTCGATGCATGCTAAATCCCAGGTCGCTGTCCAAAACTGCACACGAACGAGTGACCCTTTCACAATTCCATTGATTCTTGAATCGAGGCTATAAAATAATGCTGCAGGGCTGGACCGCGCGCATGTCAATCTGGTGCACATGTACATGCGTCGGTGATGCACGCGCGCGCGCAAGCTGCGCGCTACGTAATGATATTTATGACAGGTCACTGCCGTGTTAAACGGCCGCATCGTCATGGCCAAGGACGGGTTCACAACCATGCAGGTTGAGCACAAGCCACGGCCGATTGCACCTGACGCCGAAGCCAGGTGATTGCCAATTGCCAATTGCAACCTCTCATCGCGATATGTATCCGCGCGTGGGTCACACCTGAATCTCGCAGTTGGCCTGTGCAGTTGCAGGCGTACAGGTTTGTTGTCGCATATGTCTCTCCTGCTTCAAGAAGGGTTCAAGATTTCGAGCTGTGCAACAGGCTGCTAGCACTCCCCCTCTCAGCAGTGCCCCAGTGAACACACACTCGGCTGCGGAGGCGCATAAGATGCCTACAAGGCACGGGTTAAGCACAGGATGTCAAGGTCCTTGTAGGATATGGCGAGTAAGTGTCACTTTTACATTTACATTTACAGTCGTGGCAGCAGCTCCACGTGACCCTGTTCCAGGACGATGCAGGACCGCACACGCATGGGTCACTATCACTGTGTTTGCTGACTTGTGCGACATGCGGGGGAGCAGACCATCGGCTGAGACCTGGAGCGGTCGTAGCCCGGGCGCGGCGGCCCGAGCGCAGAATAGGGAACGTCAGGGAGTGGCTGGAGGGGCTGGAGGGGCTGGAGGAGCCGGGAAGAAGGTAGCTAGGGGGACACGTTAACTCGACGGACTCTCCCGGCCTCCACGGCTTGGCGGCCTTGGAGCGGCCTTGGAGCAATGCGAGCAGGTCGGCTGGGGTGACAAGATGACTCGCTGACAACGTCAATGGGAGCGGCATGCCGGTGCATGTAGATCTCTGTCTGGGCGCAACGGCACCGTCCGCGCCGATGGCGGCGGGGATAGCAGTGGCTGCATGGCTGGCGGGAGCACCCCCCAAAAGGAGTACTAGTATCGATGCGTCTCAGGTGCAGTGTTACTGCTCTCATTGGCTACCTAGGAGGCTTCCCCATGGTTTGGCGGCCCGATGGAAAACCAGTGGCACTGTGGAAACGGCGGCTCATAGTTCTGCCTGTGGTCAAAGCGCCTCAGAGACTCATGCGCATGTGGGACTGTTGTGGTACCCGGATGCTTTCGTTGTTATGGACTCGGCATCGTATGCACACATGCGCTGTCCCCGAGCGTGGCCACACTGCCGAGTTGCTCGAAGCGCATCTTGAATTCACTTTCGGGCGGGCACGCGTGAGTTCCTGGCGCCAAGCACGAGCCCCCAGACCTAACAGTTGGTACCAACAGGTACGTCTGCCTCTATCACAGTCCACCTCTTTCCGGCGCCACATGCCGTGAACACGCCAAAGTGGCCAGGCACAGAATGCTCAAATGAGCAGTATCGTCATTGTAGTCCATACATACAATAAAGCTGATCATGACCAGCTGTGCTAGCGGGCGGCACATGCATGTACAGCCGCTGTAGACCCTGAGGTGAAGGTGCCCCAGTTTAAGCTGATGAGAGCATCCAGCACTGACTGTACCGCCAGAATTCGAAGGAGGTTTCTTGAAGCCACAGGTCTATGAGTTGATCTGCCTCACAGTGCATGCACGCCTGACACTAACATGCTGCCTCACTGACAGTTGCTTCTGGATCACCATGGGCCTCTATTACTCATGACTGGCATCTCATCCAGTCTTTCTGAACTGATTTGCTGATAAACCGCTCGCGATCAGAGCTCCTAGTCGTCTTGGCCAGTGCTGCTTTCCAGCCTCTGTAGTCCTCGCCTAGTAATCTCTTGTGTAATCTGCAAGCAAGCTGAGACGGATGAATGAGACAGAAAGGTTGCTGACATGGATCGCCATCGGGAGATGAAGCATCAGTGGACACCGGGCACGGTGTGGAGAGTGGGGGAGCTGGGATGGTCTTTCAAACCGGAACCCAAAACTCCCAAAACTTCCAGGCCCGAAATAAGATAACGTATTGGCAAAAACAGCGTATATGCACGGGAAATCGCCCGGAGTTGTAAGAAAACAGGCCCGAAAAAGGCAGAAAGCTCCCAAAAGCGCCGGATACGGGATCGCGACTGTGGCCCTGCCCGGGCCATGGACGGGGAGTGGAGCGCACGTGCCTTTGCCAACTTCAGCGGAACAAAGACAACACTGTTGAGGCAGATTCATCTAGTGCCTACAACTCTGGCCAACCACAGCTGGGACTCTGGTGAGGCTGAACTGATGCTCAGGTGACTTACACTTTGATGCGGATGATGCGGTTTTGGTCCAGTGGTCGGAGGACGCTATAAAAGCTGACCCCTTCTTCGGAAGGTCTTGGGTTCGATTCCGCGTGCCC
>JAUMHO010063636.1:0-20731 GCA_032360965.1 Ulva armoricana
TAAACTCATCGCAGGCTACCACAAAGCATCAAGATAAGACAATGGGGATGTTATGGGACTATTTGGGGGTGTTTAGCATCAGGTCGGTGAAGTGGGGTCGTTCACAGGTGCTCTCGTTGACGTGCACTGACCACGAACGCGTTCGGGAGGGGTTCGTTCGGGGGGTTTGTTCACTCCCACTGAACACGGCCTTAGTCATGAAAGATTAGTTGCAGCATATTGACATCCACATACTTTATCACACACATGAGTCAATCATGCTTACCAATCCCTATCGAATCAGACAACATATCTACGGATCTCCTCAGTCAGTCTGCATGGCATGCATACAACACTGGGCTGGATCACAGCACGTTTGGTGTTGTAAGCGCTTTAAGCAGCTACTCAACAGACGCACCAGTGCCAACGGTCAAACAGGAATTAGCACCGCTTAGGAAAGACAGTAATGGGCTCCACTGGACAAGGGAAGACCAACTCGTCGTTCCTAATGCGGACAACCTCCAGAGGGAGATGTTCGAGACGGTGCACGTCCACCCGTAATCTGGTCACTAGGGGATGAGTAGAACCCTGCGCAACGCCAGGTTGCTGTACTTCTTGGAACACATGGCTTTAGCTGTTCAAAACTGGTGACTCCCATCAACGGGTCAAGGCAGAACGAGCTTGCGCGAAAGGGCCCCTGCAGCCCTTGCAGATACCTGACAGGCTGCGGGAGTCTGGTGGCAATGTACCTCATTACCGATCTCACACTAACGGATGGCGGTCACAATTCGATATTTGTGGTCGTATATCGTCTATCTCAGATGGCTGACCTAGAGCCAATCCGTAAGTCCATTCCTGCACAAGGGTTGGCTGCGGTGCACACAGATCGCGTGTTCCGGTACCACCGATTGCCGACGAGCATTGTCTCGGACACAGACACACGGTTCATCAGCCTGTTCTGGAGAGAACTCAGCCATCGCCTCGGAATGGACCTACACATGTCCACGGCAAATCACCCGCAGACCGACAGTCAAACTCAGCGGGCGAACAGAGTGCTGTTGGACACCCTACAACACTCCGTAGGACCACATCAGAAGAACTGGGATACGCTACTTGCACGAGCAGAGTTTGTCCTCAACAACTCTTGGCACCATAGGATTCGTTATACGCCCTTCATGCTCAATCATGGGCAAGCTCCCGACGACCTTGTCGTATCCAAGTTGCGGAGCCTGAACCCGGCACTCAACCAGTTCGTTGGTAAATGGCGAGAGAATTTGTCACGGGCCACGCTCTGCCTTGAGGTGGCCCAGCGACGTATGAAACACTATGCGGATGTCAAACGACAACCTTCGCCCAACTTCCAAGTAGGGGACAAGGTACTACTTATTGTGAGCAGCTTCCGGCTACAAAGCCGGTTGTGTTGCAAGCTTGCTCCCCGTTTCGTGGGTCCCTTCCGCATTCTACTAGTGGTTAGGAAGGCTAAGCTGGCCTAAAAGCTGGAATTGCCGCCTGGCCTACGGATCTACCCAGTGTTCCATGTCAGCACGCTAAAACAATATATTCGGTACGCGGGGGCTATGAGCCTCCGCCTCTATCCTCCATGATCGATGGACACCTCAAGGACGAGGTCGGTTGTATCACTGGCACCCGGTATGAGGGTCAGAAATGCGAGTACCTTGTCCAGTGGCTTGGCTCTTTGTAGCCAACGTGGGAAAAGGTGAGAGATCTCCCTAACTGTCCGGACAAGCTGAACGACTTCTGGATCGCAAAGCGGATGTCTTGTGCTCATGATATCCCGTCTGCCTAACTAGCCCACGCTTGGTGGCGGGTAGGGTCTGTTCGAGACAAGTATGCTTCCCGAGGAGGGAGTTTAGTCCTGAATATGGTGTCTAAGGTCATGAACAGACCTGTCCATGGGGAAAAAGGGTACATAATATATGTTTAAGGTACTACGTGTCTTTGCGTAAGGACAGGTAGTGGCCAGCTAAGGAACAGGGCCCATAGCAGTACTGCCATGATACTTACGGGTCTTGTTGGCCGTCTGTGCGATGTGGGTCTCAGACAGTAGATACATATGCTATATGTATCTGAGAGCGTTGAAGGACCGGTTTAATGCGCCTGTCCATTTTGGCAGGTATTACAGTTGGAAAAGCGATTCACCAAGGACTGGGACCCTTTCAACTGCCAGTGCGCCGCTTGCACTGATGGATCGGAAGCTTGAAAAAACCTCAACTCGTCTTCGCCGACTATTCGTCTCCACAAAGCGCAAAGTGTCGAACGGGGAGAGACTCAACCCGGCAAGGAGCGGTACTCAACACGGACATAATAATGTTTGTTACGTATCCTATCTTATAATCTGCTACAGAGGTGTAAAAGGTGGCGCGCCTCCGTTTGGAATGGGCCACATATGGCTGGTACGGTTTCATGAGTGCACGAAGAGACACGTACCAGTATCGTTGCGGGGCATTATAACTAGCTTCAGAGCTTAGTTCTCTCACGACTCCACCACATCCCTATTTTAAAGCCAATAGTGCGGAGCGGGGCTGCTTTCGCTCTTGACATCTGTTTGTTTTCGATTTCGAAAGGCTGAATAACAAAAGGCTGTCTCTCATGTACTCAATATCCGATCAAACCCACAGGTCGGCGTGATCGGCGCTTAAATGCAGATGCGCTTAGGGCTGCAGAGTAAGGTCCGCCCAAACCGTTAATGTATCAAATGCCGTAAATCCTCTTCGCTGTATGCGTACCGTATGGGAGGCCTCTGTTGGTAATCTCCTACGGTGCGTCATTTAACTTTTTACGGCGTGTCATGTACGGCCCTACAATGCGATATATGTTGTAATCCAGGATTGTGGCCCATAGGCCAGGCCGGACGTGGATATACCGGACAGGCAGGGATTACTGTACGGTCATACCTGCCTGGCTCGGTCGGTAAACTTCTGCCACGTACAACAATTAGACTTGGTGGAATGCAGTCTTAGACAGGAAAGAGTAGTTACAGCATGTTGACCTTCGCTTAAATCACTACACACTCCAGTCAATCATGTTTGTAGATCCTACCAGATCACTCACGAAATCTATACGGATCTCCTCAGTGTCCTTGTCAGCAACCCCTGGATGCACCCCATGCATGGCCATAGCCAAGCATGTGTACAACCTGGACTGACTGCTGAGTCAGCTTGCATGTCATGCATACAACACTAGGCTGTATCACAACAATATACGGTCCTACCGGCTCCGTGTCGATTAAAACAAGGTACTGGAAATTAGGACAAGAAAAGAGAATGAGGTTTAAGCGCAATAACTGTGGATATGCTGAATGGAAGGCGCCCCAAGTCAGCTCCCACAATCGTGAGTCTGCCAACCCCCAGCAAGCGCATATATGTATACGCCTAGGACCTCACTGTGTAGCTGGCCTCGCCAAAAGATGCGACGGACTGGCGCCCAATCGCATTAAGTTGGACAGGATTATTCATGTAGGCGTAACGGTTGTGCCTGCGGCTGGCACGGTTGTAAAATCAGCGTGAGCATGCCGTATACACTACTGTGACGGCGGTCTGATACTTCAGGTTGGGCGTAATCGCCCTTAGAGACACAAAAGCGGCATAATGTAATAGATCATACACGATCTTGTGAATGTGGGGCGTTTAGCTGAGGCAAGTATTACGGCGAAGCCGTGTATGCCAGTAATCAAAAGTGTCCTAGGCGCTGCGATTGACGTCTTGGGGAACGTGTAGGGGTAGAGAGTTCGAAATAGATCTCCTACCGAGTATACTTGGTAGATGTGAACTTGATCATGGTTGAGAGTTCGTAGTTTCAACTCTATACTGTGGCGTGTAGTGATGTAGTATCAATGCATGACCATGTGCCTGTGCACAAGTGCATCAGCCGAGTGGCTGTGGGGGTTTCTCACAACACAAACCTTTCGGAGCCAAAACTTGGACACCTCGTACCAGGCGGCCGTCTCAGCCAGGCAACAGCTATTTTGGCCTCACAACAGCCATCTGGGCCTAAAGACAGATATCTTCGCCTTCAGCTGCCATCTCAATCTACACCGACCATCTAGGCCAGACAATTGTTGTAATTCGCGGGTGTCGTAATCTATCATGTTCACTGTTGCATGCTATCCAATATGACTTCCTCCCATAAGGGGAAGCTACTTCTCCATACTCATGAGAGAGTGGCCAGATGCACAACCATCACAGACGTGTTGGACGTACTCCCATACACTGCAGCATATCTAGCGAAGACACCACGAGATCACGAGGCAGCACAGCACGCAGGCTAGTGTTAAGCCACCCCCATTGGCGTCTTTGTAAGCTCATGACCGATGTCATGGCTTGCATGTGTAACTGAGCCATGATGGTCACATGGTCACCATGATCATGCCTCGGCTGCATGCATACCCATCTTGCTTTGGATGCGCCGCCCGGCATCACCCAGCTCTGCAGCCCTGAGCACATCTGCATTTAATCTGTGATCATACCACTCAACTGTGGTTTAGGTTGGCATTCAAATACAGAGTTTTACAGAATAGGTCGAGGCAGCTGCAAGTTTGATGCAAGATAAGCTGCTTGATGAAGTTTTAAGGTTTTGAGTATAAGGTAGATCAAAGACGTTGGCGTGGAGGTGCAGGGTGAGAGGAACTTCCCCGTGCACAACATCAAGGTTTCACGAGTTCGGGCGCCAAGTCAAGCATTCTCAAGGTTTAGGAAATGACATAGATACCCACATGAGCTACAGGTGAAATATCAGAAGCACTGCATTCTATCAGTAGTATTGAGATGCTGCTGGCTCCCCCAAGCCTACAACTGCCCAACAGATATACTCATCCACAGGTGCCTCTACCCTCCTGGAAGCATTCTGGATCAAAATCAGTCAGCAGCTTGTACCAACACAAGTTCAAGTCTTGGCATTGCAACCACTGACATCACGAACAGGATGCAGTGTATCTGGATTGGCAGCACTAATTACAGTATTCCGTTCAGGATTCGCTGGTAGTAGTCATACTGGCGAGTTGTCCATGCATCCATGCTTGCAAGTAACAATGACAATATGCATTCCGGACTTGTCTTGAATCGCTTCTTGACATGATCAACTGTCTTCCGCCCGCAACCAAAGCACGGAAGTTCTGAGTCTTGCATTATCTCAATGAGTTCAACAATTGATTCACTGTGCTTCGATGCCGCCGCAAAACCCACACACCACATATTCTGCAATGTCATACATTCCATGTATGTCGGTTGCTACACGAATGTCTTGCATCTGTTCATAAAAAATTCGTTACAGGAACAAGCCTGGAGTCTCACCTTGAAGTATTGAAGGCTGGGGGATGGTGTGCCATGCACATCAGAACCTAGAATTGTCATGTACTCGGACGTCAACTTGAATGGAGCACGCTCGAAACTTACTCCACCAGGTGAGTTCGATAACATGAAACCAAAATCAATATGAATGATATGTCCCTGCAACCATTCCTGGTGGTCATGATTAACCACCGTAAAGACCGACCCACTTGCACAACACCTTCATAGCACAGCGCTGTGGAACCACACTTCTGTATCGAGCAGTATATTTGCATTATGGCGGTCCTTGACTTGCAATAGGTAGCATACAAGGCTATACGCTGCTAGGCTCTGTGCAAACGAGCGTTGGGCAGCTTCACACTGTGGTGAGCCAACAGGAAACATGCGGAAGAAATGATCAGCAAGAGTATGTCCGGGGGGCAATTTTTTCTTGATACCATGAATTGACACGGAATCTGGCACAAGCTGAATCAAAGCCGAACGTTGTGATACAGGAAGAACTTGATAGGGCTTCAGCCACAGGGGAAGAGATTCTGTATCGAAAGCTCGCTGAAAAGCAGTGATGAGCTGCATTGCCAACAGTTCTTGACGGCAGTCATCGCCAGACTTCACAATGACAGCGTGGCAGTTCCACCCTTGCAGCCTGCAGCAAATTCGTGTGGCACACAAATGTGTGTTGCACGCCTGATGATAGCAGTGCTAATGGACTCTTGAATGCACATCTGCCATGTCATATGCCATCAAATCCACGACCAGGCACCCAGCTGATAGAATGAACATGGGACATAATGTGCCAGTCACAGGTACAGAGACTCTTCAAAATACGCCCAAGCCATTGCCGCACGACACCAATACAAGGAGGCAAACACACTGTAAGAATCCAGTGCGAATCTGTTGTGGAACACAGAGTCTGCGACAGCTCACCTCCGAGATGACTGAAAATGCAAGACTGTGCACCGCAATTGCTAGGAATAGCGAGATACATTTTGTTGAGACTCTATTAGCGTTTGCTTCAATGATTTGGTGACATTTATGTCTGCTGTCATGGAGCGATTTAGGTCCAAATGATGCAAACTCTCCGATTCGCCTGTGAGCGAGGCAAGGTCTGCAAAATTACCACAGGAGAGCACGGGTTCATTCACATAGAAAGCGGATGTAAGTCTCGCGTACGAGTGGATCGAGTATGTCAGTGCTGAATTACCACACTAATACCAGTCCTGTCATACAATATTCAACACTGCCTACGCTGCGTGCAGCGCAATGCCTCCCTACGAATAACAATAATGGGGAAATGTATGGGGAAGATAAATCGGGCTTCATCACATGCACGTTGGAAGTTTTTTCATTGCATGCGGTCTGCATGTGTTAAAGACAAACGCAGCATGACATCATCCACACACGCACAGCTCTACCTTTCAGTGATGCCATGCGTCTCGCAGACAGGCGTGGTTCAATAGCTGGTATTGATAGGAACGTTTGGGTGATTGTAGTGCGATGTCCGTACAATCCTTGTCTCATAAATGGCCACGAGTTGTGTTAATGTGCACCTTCAACACACGTCCTGCCATTGTGCATGGACTTTCCGCGGCAGGGGCGTACGGTAGCGCATTCGTGTCTGTAAGCACGGGTTTGATTCAAACCAGGTACACATTCGGATACTAGAATGCATGCATGCATGTGAAATGGTGAAGGATCCTTACCCTGGGTGCGTGGCGAGTACGTTGTGCAACGGACTGCTGCACCTACCTACCATACCTGATCTAAAGGTTGGACACGGAAAATTCTTCAGTGTTCTAGTAATTGTCTAAGGGTGATGGATTCGAAGTACTCCGTTTCGGATTTTCTCGCACTAGACGGTTGCGTCAGCGTTATGAAAATTGTTTGGTTTGGACATTGTTTGCACAAAAGTAGTTGGAACAGGAATCGTCCCGGCAATTACCAGAGAATCCAAACTCATCTGATATGACAGTAGCTGAAACAGCTCATGAAAGCCCCGAAAGTATCTGATGTGAACGTATTCGACACATTTGGCATCCCGATAATTCGTCAGCCAAAGCTTTAAGATCAATTTCTGAAGGTGAACAAAAAAGTGGACGGAACACGCCAGAAAGTTACGTAATTTTTTCTCGTGCGTGGACATTTAGTCACATCGTTACGTTTATTGCCCAACCCTTTAAATCAGGTACGGTACCTAGCTTAATTCGGGGTGGCCCACTACTAAGCGATTATATACTTCCTGGTCACAGCTTGTCCAGGACTGTGACTGTATGTGAACTCGAATGCCAGTTTCACATACGTATACAGTAGTCACACCAGTATCAAAATAATATATACATTTTTACCACTGGACCACCCAAAACCCAAGACATTTCGTATTTATACACACAGCGACATCTGGCCCCCCTTTTGCGTATCAACTGGATACGGTGATTGAATAAATTGTTAATTGTACCAGAAATCCCGGTTTATGCTGTCATCATTCCTGTGTAGCAGTCACGTTTGCGCATCATACACCTGAGCAACTTTCTCAAACGCTGCAGCATGTGATACAGTGTTTGTGTCGTTGAGGAATGATCAGATTTCTTCTGCTTTTGACGTGGCTGAACAGATCGTGTGCACTATTCCAAGGATAGTTGCATCAAGCATCGACTGTCAAACTTGATTGTGACCAGGACATCACACATCCAGAGAGGCGAGCGGACAGAATCTACAACGAAAATTGCCTCGAGCACCTGCCTTCACATTCGGAACCAAATTCCGCACCTCCGGTTCATACGGATAGGATAGTATATTTCACTGCGGAGAGAGGTGCTGGGACGTGACAGTGTGTTTGTATGATAGCATTGCCATGTTCACAAGGTCATCTGCGCTTACAGAAACAAAACCGCAAAATGACCAGGAGCACATCTGTCATAATTATATTTGCACTGCTGGCGGTGCAGAGTCAAATGTCCAGTGCGGCTTGGCTACTCATGTTAAGAATTCGCAAAGTTCTGTGATCTTGGATGCAGGTCACAGGAGTCATTCACCAGACATGGCCTGAGCTTGCTGGACAGAAAGATACAGCCCAAAATGTGGTCAAACTCCTGCTCACTATGTGTAAACGGCACCAACACTGTGGACCTTTGTTAATTTCTGGTGTAAGGCCGTGTTCAGTGGAGGTGAATGGGCCCAAACCTACCTCATAACAATGAAAAAATTGTCAGCAGCGTAATGCAGGAACGCGTTTCATGATGAATTGTAAAGGTTTGTTTCGTAAAAAAGGTTTCAATGCGGATATTAGGATGAAGAACAATTGGGGGGGGTCGTTCGTTTGTGGCGTACGGGGTACCTGGCGGGGGTGGCGGGGGTGGGGGGGGGGGGGGGAGGCAGGGTCTGAATGTACCCAGGGAACAATCCACACACCGCCCTGCAGGCTGGCAAACATGGCACGCCACCGCATGACAAATCACTTTCAATCAACTATAATCTGATACCCTTCATCTCTAAGTGAGCTATTGGTTGTCATCGAGTTTTCCCCCGCCCTTCTGCGAGGGTCAGAGACAATTCGCAGGCCCAGGCTCAGCGAGAGATCGAAAACGCTGTTGAGCATTTGAATGTTTCATGGGAAACATTTTTCGAATTCCCACCCATAGCTAGCAGGGATGGGGTCATGATGCAAGCAGGCTGATGCCTTCAAGCTACCATACGCCAGCTACACACCACCATATAGCTGCAATGTACCCGAACGCACCAGCTTCATATCAGATGAACAAAAACAACTTTTACGGATTTTGTGGAGCTGTTTTCAGGTATGTGGCGTCAAGGTTTCCGGGATCAACATAACATGCACTGACCACCGACGCGTTTGCGAAAGTCGTTTGTGGACTTCGTTCACTTCCACTGAACACAGCCTAATACAGGTAGACGGACCTTAAACACAGCTATCAGGGTCGTAAACGAGAAGACGTGGCGCTAGCACTATGGCAATCATGGCAATCGCTTACGCCTCGCAAATAAATCTGCTGCTTTGCGCTTTCGTGGTCTACAAGTACGGCCCCAAGAGTCAGTGGAATGGCTGCATCAACCTGGCCAAAGTGGAGCAAAAAACAGCCACACCTCCCAAACGGAGAAATTTCTTGGATGTGTTGAATGACGTCCACATGGCAAATCCCATGTATACTTCGTACATACTCATCTCTGGACATCTCGGCAATGCGGTCCGCTTTGGATGTGTTGTCATCACCGTTTGGCGGGCCAGCATGTTCCCTGTCACACTGACTGACACTCCCAAGCGCAGGGCTGGACTCAGGTACATGGACCCAGCCACCCTCTACAGACTCCTCGATGTATGAAACGCTTGGAGGCGTGGTTGAAGTTTGAATGGAGTGATCATCTGCAGTCACACAGTTCAGACTACCGTCAGTCAACACTGCAGCGGCAGCAAACAGAGCGAGGAAAAAAAAACGTCCAGCAAACCTTATGATGACACTGCCATGCACGATCTCTGAGCTCAAGTGGTGCTGTAAGACATGAAGTCTACTTAGCATGACCAAATTGGAGATCAGACAAAAAGTGGCCATACCATTGGACATAACCTGCGAGGAACGATTTGTGACATCCCATTGTGGACTTGTGTGTACATCTAAGCCAGCGACTTCCTGGTTCTGTTTACCTTCGCTATGCAACAGGGCACATGCTCTTACCGCGCCTGCGTCTGTATTACTCGGCCATGAACACGATGGCAGATCCTCAGGCGTTCGTGATGCGATTGTATTGAAAGAGCCAGTCTGACGGCAGCCTGCAATAATGTTTTTTGTTGTGGACACTTTTTCATACTATTGATCCTCTGGAGGAAAAATTGAGTTCATTCGAAATCCTGGCATGTCTCATATGTACGACAACAAGGCTACTAGAGCTGTGCTTGAGTGAGACAGACTCATTTTTATAATTCACAATGCAACAGTTACCATGACCTGTAAATCCCCATGACAGCAACAAAAAAAAGGCGCAATGTTAACATCTTCTGGACAGTGCAGTCACGCAAACCAAAGAGGATATATCACATGGTATGGCGGCGACACATCATCACCGTTAGGCGTGTACAGCTGCTTTTGACTCAGTGTTTTAACGTTTTGGATTCAACATGGTGCCTATCTATCATGATCGGAGGTAGTCACCATTCTCAGGTGTCAGCGCTGAGCTTCGACAAGCTTTTGCAGGGGTCCATCCACAATGCTGTCGTTCCGCAGTATCATCCACAGACACTTATCTATGTACCTCGAGACAGCACAGTCTGCTCAGCACATAGATGACCAGTCCAACCTCTGGCGATGGACACTGATACCAAAACAAAAGGCAGCCACCGTGTGAAAGGTAGCCACCGTTGAAGGCTTGACATGGCCTGGTGATGCATGCCAGGGAAAAATAAATATGTTTCCATTCTGGTGGCATTCCCATAAAATCAAACAGTAGCAGAAAGAAAAGACTTACTAGCAGTTTGTTGGCTACGGTACTAACGCGAAACCAAAAAGATTGGCTTGACTGGCTGACATATCTACTTCGGAAGACCGTATCTGGGAACAGGCTGTGAATTGAGGGTGTTCAACGTGCGTCTCCCGAAATGAGCACGGTACATTTCAGGACTGGTGGTGTGTGCTCAGATAGCCGGCACTTTGATTCTGCGATAATAATCGGAAGCAAGGCAATTGCAGCAAGCCGATATCGTGAAAATTCAAATTTGAGGTGGTGAAAAGGGTTCAGCTGTCACGTGTCGCAAGTATGGCAAGGGTTCTTCACAGCAGCTTGAAACACCCTACACAAGCATCACGATGGCCTCATCAGAGGTGGAACGCGTATCCAGCAAAGAATCGATCGGCATCCCCGGACCCAATACAGAACATATCCGGATCAGAATCTTAGGCTTCTGGCAAATCAATATCGCACAGGGTACGGCAGGATACAGAAAAACTAAACTAGATGTTGCTTGCTGGTTTTTGAGGAAATACAACAGGCAAGTTGTGGCAACGTGCACTTCAACAGGCAGAAATTATATATTGGGCATGTGTTTTGGTCAAACCAGCATGGCAGCCATTCATTCAGTCCAAAAACTGCACTGCCTAAAAGCACGTTGTCCACACGTGGCTTGAAGAGCTTTCCACCTGCTTTATGAAGCACTGCTTGGTAGAGTGTAATGCATGATGTCCGGCTGCACATAGGAAAAACAGAAAGCGGATGTCAGGAGATCAAGACTCACGCCCAGCATGAATACAGACGGGCTGTTATGAACATACAGTTTGGTGTGACCTGCAGGTGTTGCATCGCGGCTCCCAATGCTGCACCCACCCTTCCCATCTATGATTAATGGAAATGTTCGGACTTACGGTCTCTCAATCGATCACTACAATTCTTCTTTAGTTACTATGACCCAAGCGGCAAACTGTCACTGTAAATACACATTTGCTCACAAGAAACATTGAGGTATAACAATGGTATCCGTGGATTAACTGTGTCATGCCAATGACAAAGTTTGAGCTACTAGAGGCAGCAGGGAATGAAAATTTTGGCAATACAGAGTCGCTGCTTACCACCGTAGCGACATGATTGCCGTGACCTTCTGGTTTAATAGACAAACTAGCAGGGCTGGCCAACTGTATAATATACGTTATACGTCGCAGTATATATTATGCGTTCTACACAGATAACGCCGAAAAATTGCCGTGTATGCCTTATGAATTCCAAATTATACGTATACGGTGACTCATATACGATTACACGGTTGAAGGCAAAGCGACTCGACCAAAGTAATGTCATTACATGGTATTTGTGATAGGTGGGAAGCAAAAATGGTATTTGTGCACCCGCCTATCACACAGCTACGCCACTACATAGCACTATGATCGTTCAACATGTCGAGCTAAGAGGTCCATGGGGCCTCTGGATCCGCAACTCGGACTGCTGATTTGTACACGGATGTGACAGCCGGTACTGGTGCCGGCACGGTGGTAGAGAGAGTTTTCATCAATGGAAAATTTTTAATGATTGGTCAGGACCGTCGATACCTCTGCGAGAAGTACTAAAAAGGGCAAAGGTGACCTGACGACCTTGTAGAACCGTACGGATGTCATCCACGTGGCCAACGCCTCATTCTCTCTTCGCTGCACCATGTATGAGAGAGAGTTCCAAATCTTTCAAGTATCGCACTGCAGGGCTCGCAGACAGCGCACCATGTGCATTGTGCCCCATAACCAGCTGCACGGGTTCTCTCCCGTTAACCCGCGGCTCTGACACGGGACTGTTCGCGACCATGGGTGTGTTCCTAGGCAGGCGGACTCCTATAACAGGAGCACGTTATATGTATCGCACAGTGGTGCAACCGCATCACTTGTTTTCTGCGCCTGCCTCATCATCCCACTCCCAGTCCCTGCCAAGTAGCGCGGCTCCAAAATGTATTTTTACTTTGCGGAGTCCGTGAGCCCTTGGCGGGCCACTCGGGGGTGGGGGGGAATTGTGTGCTCCTGTTGTGGTTTAGGTCGGAAGGCCTGATCCGCCTCTGCAGGCTCTGACCCCACATGCATAGCGGCGGCGCGCGGCTGAGGGGTCAGGGACCAAGGCCCCCCTACACACCATGGTGTGGACATTAGTAAGGACCGACCAAGATATGCCATGGATCGCCGCATGGATGCACAGCCGGGCGGCGCAGTTGAACCGGTCTACAACCCTGCGTACTCGACAGTGTTCGCACTTGACCCCTACTACGCTGTAATGGGGGAGGCACCTGACGGACACCATTACTCTGCGCAAGCGCTATCGAGCACATGGAGGTGGCGCGTGCGCTCGTGCTGCGTGTGGGCGGTGCCGCAGCGGCGTAACAGTTTGCACGCATGGTCACACAGAGATACGCGAAGGTCATGCAGCCTCTAGTTTCAGCCGTTGCGGGAGAGCGCCTCAAAGCAGATTAGCTGTCAGCGGCAGCACACAAGCGCGACTGTGCGTGGCAGCAAAGAGCGTCTTGCTGTGTGGAAAAAATTCGGCGCAGACATACCCGAGCTGCACAATGCAGCTGTGCGGCTGCTGCCAGCTCACATGACTAGGTGCTGCGCCTGTGCGAAACTGGTCCTTGTCGGGGCGCATTTACTGTGCTGCGCGTTCTGCTCTAGGCATGGAGGGCGCTCATTGCAATCTGTGCAGCTGAGAAGGCAAAGGTTTCAGATTCAGAGGCAGATTCAGAGGCTGCGTTCCAAATCACGCTGAGTGTGGTCGAGGAGGATGTGGGTTCCTAAGCGGGGTAGGCGGATGGGGTGGCTGCTTGGTGGGAGGTCACAAACTGCAGTGAAATGCACGAGTTTGCTTCACCTGTCATGACTTGAAATCTTCTGGAAATTTTGTTGACTGGCATCTACTTTTATGTCATTTGCTAAGCTTTCTATCAATGTCTAAGTCATTACGATCGGATGTCTCGGTGAGTTTATAAAAACTGGTGTTGTGCAGTGTGCTCCAGGCTTGCAGCAGCAATTCGTTCGACTGAAGCTTTTCACTAGTACAGTAAGCTACTTAGATGGTCGTTCTGTTCTAGGCTCCAGCCTTGTTCGCCCACTGTCACTTTTATCCATCTTGTATATTGTACAATTATATGCCGTACTGGTATGCCGTATGATGGGAAACCCAAATCGTATAAACAGCCAGCCCTATAAACTAGTCATGCCATGTACCTGGCAACATGTTGCATCAGCGGGTGGTAGACAAACCCAACCACAGGGTATTTGCTGCAGTCGGGTCAACATGTAAACAGTAACAGAACACCAACCAGCAAAGCCCAAAAAGCGGTACCAGAATTACCCACAAGAAAATTGTCTTGCCTCAACACAGAAGCCCCAGAATTTAATTCTCTATCTGCTGCAGACCAAAGTGCATACTGCAAAATGTGCCAGCACACTAACATCGGTACATTTTACCCAGCACACGCACCTGCCTGTTCAGGATTGGAAGTTGCACGTCCAATCTGCTGGCTCGCAGGCTTCTCCTGGAATGCCCCTGTGGACTCTATTGTTTCAACGAACAACAGAAAAGGCGTCCGCTCGCGTGAGTGCAACAAGATCAGCTGATCGGGAACAAGGCGGAGTAAATATTCATCTGGCTTTCCCATGGGCCACACAACCTGCACCGGGCTTGCACACTCGAGAGCATGAACTTGTGCCTTTGGGTTAGACTTCATTGCGTCGACATGCGTATAAGCCTCAAACACCAAACCAAGGAGACACAACAATGTAGATGCTCTGAGATGAGGAAACATGTAACATGCAGCACTAAGACAACTGCTTGCAGAATCAAACGATGTATCACACCTGGGACATCATCGCATGGGTGTAGAGCAGTTGATTACATTTCTCCAGCCTTTGTCGCAATATAGAGTGGCGTCGACTGGGTGGGAAAATCGTCAGGCCCTGCCCAGAACTGCACAGCGCATCAAAAAACTGCAATGTAGCCTCGAGCGCATTCAGCTGCTTGCTAGCCAATTCATCATCGTTTGCTTCAGCTGGCATGCCATATGAGCCCTGTACTACTACACCACGAGCATCCGCACTCAGGTTCAGCCCAGCTTTGACAAGAGCAGCAAGGTCTTCACGTTCACCGCAGTCTTTCCGAAAGCCTTGAAGCCTGAATGTGCTATCGCCGACATGCAAGCGGCGAATGTGACAAGCACGGCACTGATGATGCCAGGTGGGCGTTGAGTCCGAGCCATCGGCTGGAAAGCACAAAGGCTTATCCGAAAACATGCCCGTAGATGATATGCACTCGCGCCCATGGCACATATTACTCGCTACGTCAGCCTTGCCAGCCAGCGTTAGCATTGCTGCGTCATGACATGAACTGACTAGGCTGTGCACAGCCCTGGTACAGCTCTGTGCACCACCAGCACTGTGTCCAATGCTCCGAAGGATCCAATTGATC
Source organism: Ulva armoricana (assembly GCA_032360965.1). NCBI lineage: Eukaryota > Viridiplantae > Chlorophyta > Ulvophyceae > Ulvales > Ulvaceae > Ulva > Ulva armoricana. Next base: position 15,216 of record JAUMHO010063636.1, read on the forward strand.
TGCAAGCACTTTAGCTTAGCAGATTGACAAAAATTCAACTGGAACACTGATAACAGTGGTTGAAAACTTCACTACGTAAGGCGAAGACTCCCAGAAGCACTGTAGACCTGCTGAGTATAGCGTGGCACAACGTACATTAAATGGTGCTGGCCAATCTCTAATTGGGAAGCACACACTCGAGGCAGGTCGCCTTGCAACCATTTCACGTTTTCATGCCGGATAAATGACAGCCACCGGGAACAGCATGTCGCCAGGCAACGGTTGCTGCAGGGCGATCGTTGACAGTCGGTATGTAGCTTTCCATAGCTTGAGTCTGTCCAGTAATCTGTGAGATCGCAATATAGTTGTTCCTCCTCCTCTCTAGTACATCGTAGGGGCTTTGGTGTGGCTTGTGTTGCAGTGTAACCATGTGGGTGTACGTCAGCAACTGTGAATTTGACCATGCTGGCGGCACATACGTTTTGGAAGGTAAGTTTCCCTGTGCCGCTTTCCATGTACATATAAGTATGGGTACACCGTGTACCCTTCTCAGCTTTACGAATGCGATTTTCCCGACCAGAACTAGAGTCGTTTCATTGCATAAATTGTACAGTGGTCGCTGCAGACTCTCTCCTAGTTCCACCCTATCTAGCAAGCAAGCTGCAGCATGAACATTATTTTTACCCGCCTTGGGAGCGTGCTTGGCCGGTTCCTACCCTGCTCACATGTTTCACCAGGTAGTGCGATACTTTCAACACTCTTTACAAGTTGTTTAGGATATCGGTTGTATTTTCTTAAGGCTGGGTTGGCTAGATACCTGGGACCGAACCTTCTCCAAGCAAGAGCCGTAGCAGCCGCTGGAACAGGCTGCAAAGCCCTCCGGAAGTGGCTCCAAATGCTTAAAACCCCACGTCAGACTGGAGCAGTGAAGAGTGTGGTCGTGCGGACAAGACTGAGAATCACACCATACATGGATGACAGAATGGACCTGTGGTGAGTTCCAGCGGGATAACTGCCACTGATCATGCTATGACGACAGCCCCAAGATTCTTTGTGACATTCGCCCACTGAGAGACACGCCGGCATGGATGCGGGACCAATGCGTGTGTGAGGCAGATTGTTACCAGACCTTGGGGTCCTGTGGGCAGCTGACCACTGCCGGGTTGCACATGCACGATGACTCGCGCAGATATCATATCAACAATGCTCATATGGCAGCCATAATGCATGATTGATCCCTGAGACCCTGAGACAGCGGAATTCACAACACACCTCCCATCAGGCCGCTCTCCGGACTTCATGGGTACTGCTATGCAATCTCATACGTACAAACAGGTCTGGCTCCAGAAAGCGTCTGAATCTCATGCGAATGCTCTCAATCACGTGCACTTGGCAATGCACGGCATCAGTGACGGTCCGCCTAGGAAGTGCTTAGGCTGTGGTCAGTGGGAGTGAACGGATCCCCCGATCGAATCCCTCCCAAACGCCGTTGTGGTCAGCGAACGTTAACGAGACCGCCTACAAACGACCCCAGTTCGCATTCCTGATGCCAAACACCCCCAAATAGTCCCATAACGTCCTCAGTATCTGTTCTTAATGCTTTATGGTAGCCTGCGATGAGTTCATTCTCTGTTGCACTGCTTTAAAACATTTCATAGCAGGCTCGTATCCGTCAGTCTTTTTGCCGTCAATCATGGCCCAGACTTTTATTTTTTGGGCGAGAAGTCATGAAACATTTAAAATCCAGTTTTGCTTGCTCAAGAGCGAGCTTCCGCGACCTCTCACTGGGCTTTGGTTTGCCCATCGTCTCGACAGTGGCAAGGCGGAAACCAACGCGATCACGACCACGAACCATTCCCAAGAACGATCTATTTTATATTACAATTGATATAGAGCAGTAAGGTGTGCGGTAGAGTGTTACGAGTACCCATCTGGAAGGTGGGTGCGTTCGTTCGCCACAGGTCATTCAGACCCCCCCCCCAGGTCATTCAGACCCCCCCAGGTCATTCAAAACTGTGCATGGGTGGCTGACGAGTGAGAAAGAGAAAAGGAAACGGTGCAGAGAAATTGGGGGCGTTTTTAAAGGCGGCGACGTGTGTACACGGTCGGGACAACAAGCAGCGAACTTCTGTGTTATGCTGCAACATCACTAAAATGTTGCATACCAAATTCGCCCTAATTTATGTTTCAACCTTCCAATCCCCTGAAATCCGAACTACAAAGAGACCATGGATTTAGACCTCGGCATAATGCAGGCAACACATGCACAAAGAAGGAGATTGCAGTGGACCACTTGAATGTTGTCAAGACTAGCATCATATGGCATGCTGCCTGGGTAGTTTCGTTCTGTGTGTGGTTTACAGGTTTCCATATATGTATCACCTTCGTACCAGCGCAACTATGCCGCCATCTCAAGTTCCAGTTTTATCGAACGCACTGCAATATTCTTTGTATCCATAGCTTTCCAGTATGTGGCTCAGTACAAGAATTGCACCGCCTGACTTCAGTAACATCGCTGTACCAACATGTGGACATCACACCGACTCTTCAAACGCTTTGTGTTCGTAGCAGAATTGAATCAAAGAGACACATAGACTCCAGATTACGCCCAGCTAATACATAAAGGATGCGTCTACATCGCCACATAATTGCATCACAGAAATGCCATCAAGTACAACACAGCAGGTCTGCAAGTGCTTTGTGATCGGTGCATGCACTTACAAGATTCTCATTTACGATTCTACTAGTGTATGTAGCACCTCATTGCAGCTGATAATTCGCTTCCCGAGTCTGGAATGTACAGGCAAGCCTTTCAGCATGGATATCATTGGAAACAACCTGTCGCATATAACATACGTCACAGATTCAGAAGTCTATGCGATGCGGTTGTAAACAATTTTACAACAAGCAACAATGGCCGCTGGAACAACAAAAAAACCGCCGGAATTGCGAACATCGCAATCCGCAGCAACAGCTATAAATACGTCTGCAAGGTTGAACGCACAAAAGTCTCATGCACAGTGCGATTTTGTCAATCTGGATTTGCTTCGGTCAGTGCTGACAGTACAGACGCAGTTTTCACCAGACTAGAAACAGTGACCTCGTTAAGCAAACGCACGCAGCCAACTTAGCAAAACGCTTTCAGCTCGTGCAGCTGGCCAGATACCTCAAGGCTAGATATACAGGTACCCAATCCGCAAGGAGTTGCCAAAGCGGAAGCATGACGGTCACGCCGTGATAATGACACATACTTCAGCTATCGACCACCTGGTTGACGCAGCCAGCATCGAGCATAATCGTGAAAACGACATATAACTGTGTATGTTGCGTACCTTAACGGCCAGGTTGGTCGACCGCTTTGAGAGGCCTATCAGAGTTCGCTGCAGAGCTGGGTCGGGCCCGGACGCCCGCACAGCCAGATCGCATAATGGAGATAAAATTTTCTCTAGGGAGTCATCAGATATACGAAATAGTCTGTTGCACAAATATTCGTGTGCACCACCTGTCTTCTTGTGCAGGTATCTGCAGAAATGGCCACGGAGAGCGATGTTCTAGTATGCAAACAAAGACACCGATCGCGCTTGCGCGAAGCACAACAGCACGTCCAAACCTTCAGGTGCTGATGCGAGATAATACGAGCTGAGCGGGACTATTACACATACTCGAGCGGTACGCGGTTGAACGCATCTGCGCACCTCAGAGCAAGGAATTCATCAAAAAACTCCGATTTAAATAAGCGCAGCAAGAGGTCTTCACTCCCCATCTATCTGCAAAGAAGCACAGTACTGCACTGCGGCATCCGCAGTCGGGGAACTTAATGGAATCTCAGCATAGGTCAAGCAGAAAGCGCGGAATAGCTCGATAGGCACCGAAGAAAAGTACGAATGGATGCGGCTGCAGGTTGCAGCAGAGCTGATAAGTATCAGGAATAATACGTTGTCAGTGTTGATCAATTTCGGCCAAGGCCCACAGTCGCTTTGAGTGCGTTTGATTTTTACACAGCCATAACCTTGTACTTACAGCGACCGATTCACATTGTAACCGTCATTTGTACCGTGGCATCGAGTGCCTAAATTGTGTCGTACCCCAACTTTGCTGACGCAGTGCAATGCAGTGTGGCCACCGGGTCACCGTAAGAGCATGGGGCAATGGTGCGGATTCTCCACACCAACAGGGTCTACTGTCGCGTCTCTCTGTCAAAAGTAGTGTTTGATCGTGTAAAAGGGACCGGGAGGAGCTCCCGTGCACCCCCTTAGCTTCTGTGAGTGCAATTGCACCAGGTGTACAGCACCGCCAACGCTCCGCGCGACGTCGCAACGCACACAGCAGCGACTAGGAGCCATGGGACACTTCGATGACTGGAGAAACGCCGACGGCACAACCAGTGGCCTGCTCGAAATGCACAAGGGTCTCCGCGGACCTGTCCAGCGCCCTGTCACACAACAGGGCCCTCTCACACAACCGCTCTGTACACAAAAGCGTAACAGAAATCAGCATTGCTTGGGCATGGGTTACGCCGTGTTCAGTGGAGCGAACTCACCCCCTCGAACGAACCCCTTTTAGCCGCGTTCGTGGTCAGTACACGTTAACGCGAACGTGCCATTTCCGGACTTCTTTAACGAAACTAATCAAAACAGTCCCACAACGTTTATATTAGTTGTTGTAATACGTTTGTAGTGTTGTGCGATGAGTTCTTCCTCGGAGGAAGCAGCGAAGACGAGGCCACACATGTTGTACAACAGTGTCGAGGCGTGCATCCTTGCAGTCTTGCATGACCCCGGACACCTTGCAGTCTTGCATGACCCCGGACAGCTACCGGCGGGAATTCAAGAAATGTATCAAATATAAGGTCTACTTGCTCACATGCGAGCTTCCGTGAATTCTCGCTGAGTTTTGGCTTGCCCATCGTCCCGGGTCTAGCAACATGGCCAAAATGAAGTTGATCACAGCCACAAACGTACTTCAATGAGCACAGTTTTAACATTATAGCTCGTGGCAAGTAGTAGTTCGTGTGACGGCGTGACATGTGTGCCATATGTCGAGGCGACCCATCAGCTGTTGCCGGAATGTCTGTCATTGATGTCACTTCTATGACTGTAGACACACTTGCACGAGCCTTTTCAGAGGCAACACATGCTCAGGGCGGTGATCAAGGCGTACGAGGTGGTGCTGCGAGCATAGCCAAGTCTGCCTCACCAAAGTGGGACAGCAAAACTGAACCGTTCCACACATTTAAACGTAAGGCCATGATTTGAACAGAGTCACACAACAAACATCATCTGTTATCACAGCGCCCTAGGAGGTTACAACATGAGTTTGAGAAACAAGATGTGGCTAGGCGTGAGATACTGTTGGCTCTGCCTGGACATGAAATAGACTATGTTTCTGACACGACCTATTTGTTTGAAGCGTGGAACCTATTGATTGCCAAAGATCTGCCCTCGCTGGAGGCAGAAGTTGGGGAGCTGTATTCTAAGCTCAGCACGCAGTCGCAAAATGGTAGGCCCATGAATGAGCATGTGGATGCATGCATGTCC
>JAUMHO010063647.1:0-20676 GCA_032360965.1 Ulva armoricana
ATCGCTTTGGCTACCCCCCCCCCCCCCCCCCCCCCTCATCCTCACCTTGATGCACTCAAAGCATGCCAAGGCAGCACGCTTCTGCCTCCGCGTGCCAGGCTCAGCCCTCTTTCCCAGCACGGCGGCCTGGCGCACGCACACCGTTTCCAGCGGCGATGCAGCAGCACAGCGCCGCTGCGAGCACGCCCAGGTGCAGCGACGCCGCCGGGCCAGGTGCGCCGGCTGCGGCCAGCATCGCAGCGTTGCAGGCGTCTGGCAGGGCCGCGAACGGCAGAATGGTGTCGATCATCACATCTGCAGCAAGAGCATGCATGTGAACCCACACACACGTGGCGTGGCCCCCCATGGAGTCACACAGACAGCACAACGGCCTCACACCACAGGCTGCGCTACGGTGTTGCCGGCCATCTCGGGACCAACTGTGACAGCAACTAACGACAGCAACTGCTGAAACCCGCGAGTGACTGAGTGTCGAGCGGAGAACAGGCATGTCCAACATGGCTCAACACGTGTCGTTGTGTCACAGCGGCGGCTGCACTCAAACACGCATAGCACTGACCAGCACCGACCCTGACACCTGGTCCCAGACTCAAGAAAGGGCCGCACCTGGGCCCGAGTCATCGGCGATCAGCACGCGTGGCTGCCCTGCTGAGATTGGCACAGCCTGCTCGTGCTCCGGGGTCCTCATGCCCATTGGCCGCTGGGGGTACGCCCCAGGATATGCAGGGCCTGTTCCTGGGTACCCGCGGTGACCATACTGCACCTCCGGCCCCGGCGGTGGCGGCGGCGGCAGCGCATGGCCGTAGCCACCCTGCTGCTGGTACGGACCGTATGCATCTGGTGGAGGCATCCCGTAGGCGCTCGGTGCCGTGAAGTTACTGTAAGAGGACCCATACGCCGGGGGCGTGTACCGGTCGGAGTACTCGGAGATGCCACTGGGCGCGAGCGCACGCTGTTGCTGCGCGCCCGCCGAGCCCCCATCCATGCCGGGGTAGCGCAGCTCTTGCGGGGATGGCTGGGAGCTTCCACGGCCACCACTGCCACCACCACCTGCCTGCCGCGCGTGCCGCTCATACTCTGGGTACCCCGGAGACAGCAACTCGATGCCGGGATAGCTCGTCGAATCCTCCTGCTGCGCGCCCGGACCGTAGTTGCCAGGCATCGGGCTGCCATACGACGTCTGCCCGCCGTAGTTTCCGCCGCTGCCAAACCCACCACCCCCTCCGTACGAGTTGCCGTACGAATACGAACCCACATTCTCCTCCGGCATGTTGCCCGCCGGAGCACGTGCCTTGTACGTGTAGTTCTGATCGGTCGATGGCGCGGCACGCCGCGGCGCAGCCGGAGCCGGGTAGCCCCCGTAATACTGGCCTGCGTCCGCGGGTTGAGCGGGCGCACCACGGTAGCCAGCGTTGGGCGGGGGCGGGGGCGGCGGCGGCGGTGCACCGCCGCCGTACTGGCCGGGGGGAGGCGAACCGTAGTACTGCTGCTGCTGGCCGTACGCCCCACCGCCGCCGCCTCCGCCGTACTGGTACGATGGCGGTGGAGGAGGCTGGTTGTAGCCACCTCCGCCAGGGCCACCGCCACCATAGCCGTAGGTCGGGGCCGGGGCGCTGTAGCCACCTCCGGGTGAGGCGTAGCCGTTGCCACTGCCAGGCCCCGGACCGTAGTTGCCGTACACGCCGCCGTCGATGTGAAGAAGGCCCTGCGTGGAGCCGATGGTGGACCCGGGCTCAAATATGTCCCACGGGTCCGAGGGGTTTGGCCCAGGGCCTAAACCGTACGGCTGTGGCGGCTGTCCACGCGGCCCCGGGGGGGCAAGCGGCAGCGGCCCGCCGGCGGGGCCATGGTCGGGGGGTGGCAGCCGGTACATGTACGGCCGCTGTGGCGGCCCTTGCTGCTGCGGTCCGGCCGCACGGTTGTACCCGTACACCGGGCCGGCATCCTGCGGCACACGCTGGTAGCCATAGCCGTCAGCCGGAGCTTGTGGCATTGCGACCGACTGGGAGGAATTCAAGGGATCAGCCATGGGCGGCGGGGGGGCGTCGCAGTTGGAGGAGCGGGAGAGCGGGTAGCGAGGCTCGTAGTTTGGGCGTACGGGCATGGACTGGGCATAGGAGGAGTACTGTGATGCGGCGGCGTCATCAAAGCGGAACGCAGGATAGCCACCCGCGTCGGTGGGCGGGCCGGAGGCGAGGTATGGGCGCGGGGCGCCCTTGGAAACGGAGTTTGGATGGCCGGTGACGAAGCCGTCGCGGCTGTTGCCGGGAGGGGGGTCGGCGCCGGTGGTGAATGTGTCACTGACAGGTGAGACCTGGAGAGGGGAGAAGGCTGTGCTCTGGACAGGTGTTGGTGGAGGGGACGGTGCAAGGCGGGGGGTGATAGGAGGAGTGATGGTAGGCTCTGAGGCAGGGGGCACAGGTGCTGCTGTGACTGCGATGACTTCGGGTGTGCTAAAGGTCGTGGCTGGAGGGGTTGAGGGCAATTCTGAGGTCGGAGGGTTCTGCACGTCCGACACGAGCACCATATCCGACTTACTGGCATCTGTTGCAATGGCAGGAACTGATTCGTCGTCTTGTGTTGCCGCTGCTGAGTCCATGGCTTTGTGACGCGCTGCAACCATTGGACCTGAGATCAAGGTGCTGCCCAAAGGACGCGGGTCGAATCCTGACTTCGCTGATGATAAAGCTGCGTCGACGGTGTTCTGGCTTCGTTCGCACGTTGTAGTGTCTTCCGCAGTCAAGGACACGGTTCGCTCGACTTCCGAGGTAACATCCTCGATACCAACCGCTGAGACAGGCAGCGACGCAGACACAACATCCCATATGGCGCTACTCTCTGCCACTACCTCGTCTGCTGCATGGTCGCCAGAGACAAATTCGCTGCCAGCCCTAGGGCCCGTTGCGCGAGGCCTGACTCGCACAACGGCGATGCCACGATACGCATGCGCTCCGCCGGGCATTGCCTGCACAATGATACCGTCAAATAAAACTCAAATGTGTGGGCCATGGCGCATGCGGTCGGCCTTTATGCGAGGCCTGCGTGTACATGTGTGTACGCAATGCGTTTTCGAAAATGGCTACTTCGCCGTGTTGTCGTAGTGTGATGAATGGCATCTGCGCGCTGCAGATGGACTTTACACCATGAAGGGTTTGTGTCAGTGGATGGCACCACGTATCATGTTGCCGTGATGCTTGAATTTATCAGCGCAGGAAAGCATGCCACCGGTTGCGCTCGTTCGGCGTTCATCTGCCGGCGCAGCAACATAAAGCTTGAGCACGTGATGTAGTGTCGATGCGCAAGGCATCGTGCTGCAAGCCTTCTTGCAACCAAGCACAGCCCGGTAAGCAGTAATGCGATGCGAACGAACAATGTATTGATGAAGGGTGGAAGCATACCAGCTTTGACTGCATGATTTCAAGACCTCAGAGGTTCGATGAGTAATATGGGGCTTTATTCCTGACAGGAAAAGGCCACAGAGTCAACTGGCACTGGATCGTGCAACTGGCGCGCCCGCCAGCAACTTTACACAAGACAGGATAATCGCCTGATGGAACCCCACTGACGGCAGCTCTAAGATGTGAAGCTTGTTGTCACCGACTTTACCGCGACTGCCGTTGCGGAAAGCAACGTTTCTCACGTGCAGTAGGCTATACTTAGGATCCCAGCGCTGATACACGTACAGCCTGGCAGTAGAACCACACCGATACGAGCATCAATAAATATCTTTGCGAAATCCTGCGTTATCGTGCAAAAGCGACCGCCGCAACGGGTGTGTGGTTTGGTAAAGGCAGAACAGAGCGGAATGGCCACAGGGACGCGATGGCAGCAGCCTCGGTATTTCGCAGAGCATCGAGCAAATTTGCGCTGGCCAGGCTCCACTCGGGCCCGTTTAGCATGAACAGTTTTCCGGGAGATCACACGAATCTTACTGGCCAGCCCGCTGCCGTGGATGCACTGGATCGCGCTGTTCAATTTCAACTGATTGTCGCGTCACACATGCACACCGACTGCTGAGCAAGCAAGCGAAAATTTTCAATCTCCGTACTGGTATCACTGCACCGCAGGAACTGCGTGAGCAAGAGCACTCTTGGGAACAATGTTTTTCATACCCAAACGCATGTTGTGGCTTGCAGGCTCTGCAGCTCCGTGGAACGCCCTCGAACGCGACCTCGAGCCTAGCGTGCTGATCAGTTTGCTGCGCGATGAACACGGAGGCCCATTGCCAGCGTGGATGTCAGGCATGGGCAATCGCCGTGATGGCGTTGAGCTGGGGCAAGCAGATGGCGATGGCAGTGTCATCGGTCGCAAGCGCCCCTCGAGCCCACGTCAGCCACAGGAATCTCAAGTACGCAGTCGATTACGAGCTTCGAACCGCACAAAGCCGCACATGGTCTCTGCTGCAAGTGTCACGTGGGGTGGGTGTACACGTGAGCATTCCTTCGTCCTGCGCCGCAAAAGAAAGCTTTTGCAGCAACAACCTTGACACACAAAGCGTTCCACTGGCCACTGCGTTGACCGCAATATACGGGTAGCTTCAGCGCGTCTTACGGCTCTGTTCGCAGGAGGTTATCACCCGGCGCATCAAGGCGCGGTCCGAACAAGCTGTAGTCCGGCTGCGAGCCGCCCGGGCGCTGTTCTTCCGGAAGCTGCAGGAGCGCCTCCCCGGAATCATCATTGACGAGGAGTTCCTGCGCTGCACTGCGCACCTGTCGCCCGATGCCGTGGTCACAGTCGCTCTGGGGGGGCTCTCCCCTGCTGCGGCTGCGGCGGTTGCTGCGGATGTGGCGGCAGCGGCCACGGCCGGTCCAGTCGCCGACGCCTCGCCCGCCCGACGGCGGGCGGCGCTCCTCCAGGAGCTCCTCCAGACTCGCCAGGTACCCCTGCTACCCGTTACCTGTGTCCATACCATCCCTGCCCTCCCGCCGCCAGCGCGGGACTGTGCTGCGCTGCCGGGCTGAGCGGTGCTGGTATCCAGCGGCACCATGACCTCCACGCATGACTATCCAGCGGCACCATGACCTCCACGCAGCTCTCGCGGCACATGGGCTGCACCAACTCCATTGGCACCATGAATCTTACGACTGGCATACCATGACATGCGCTCTGGCATTGAGTGTGCTCAGCCATGCAAATCAGTGCGGCATGCACGATCGCGCCCAAGGAAACCGGCATCTCGCGTGCCACTTCCACGACATCTTTCCCTTCTCTGATACATGCTGCAGGCCTGCACGTGCCAGATCGGTTGGTTGGCCATGCACACAGCAAGCATCATCGCAGCAGCCTCTGAGTGCGTCCACACGCATCGCTGCGTGCTCGCGAAGTTCAACTCGGCCGTGGCTGGTTAGCCAAGACCATGACACCCGGAGTCTGCGATCATTTGTTGGGGCCAACCCCTGAATCCAGTTACCAACTACTCTGCGCTGCCCGTACGCTGCACGCTGCAAGCTGAGCGCTGCGAATGGCTGCAGGCAGAGCTCGGCGCCAGCTTCCAGGTGGAGGGCACCCGCTTGCCGCTGCTCCGCGGCCTTCCACGCTGCCATCTGCGGTCACGGTCGCACAGCCCCCCCCCGGCCCCCCCTGCCCACTACGCCCCTGGTACGCGCCCTGGCACTCTCATTCTTGCCGGCCGCCTCCGCCGGCGCGCGCCCGGGTCCGGTGCGACGCCGGTGCCGTGTCTGTTCCGCTGTTCTCGCGGGTGCGGTGGCGCCGCGGTCCCCCTGGGCCAGGCATCAGTCCCTCGTTGTTGCTGCTGTACGGTGTGTCAATCGGAGCCGACCACACACGGCGTCAGGCAAACCCAAGTCGGAGCACTTGATCCGTGTGCATGAGTGACTTGTCCAAGGTGCACGTGTACGTCTACATCGACGTCTACATCGACGGCTTGAACGAGCGAACAGGAGGATGATCGAGGCTTTCTCACCAGGCACTGGCTGACCGCCTCTCCAAGAATCTTTTCTTAGGTGCTCCTGCAGACTTCTCACCGTGCCAGTCTGCCTGAAGTTGCACATGGCGCCCATGTGGGTGTCACCTCGGTCAGGCCGGCACACATGGGCCCACATGAAACCCTGTTGCGCCAGCCGTCACCTCCGGAGATCCCTTCCACCCTGAAACCCCGCAATCACCCTGGAACCCCGGCACCTTTGCCAGTGAGCAAGCTTAGACACGCAGTCCACCTTTTCATCATGAACGAGGCCCCCATGCACCCTGTTGTAGCATCCGGCCACTGGTAACCACCACCGCAGCCCGCTTGCTGGCACCACGACCACAACAGTCCCATGCGCTCACCGTTCGTTTGCAGCCTGTCTAGTCACCAGTTGTAGTCTAGGAAAACGGTACGTGTCATGCACTCGTGCCATGTTCACAGGGCGTGACCTCCAGTGTTCAATTTAGCAGACCTCCCGATGCCAACAAGTGTGGGTTTTTGGGACCAGTTTTCAGGTATGAGTCCCGGCAAATGCGTGTTCACATCAACACTGGCGTCCACGTGGCGAACACACCAAACTGCTGCCCACACACACACACACCCGACTCGCCCTCGTGCACACGGTTTGCACTGCATCCACTACACCGCAACACAGTCCATCTCCGGCGCCACGATGAACACGGTCGATGCCTGCGTGCGTCGCTGCCTCCGCGCCGCTTGCACATCACAGTCATCCCCGGACGTGCGTCCCAGCGCCACCTGGGCGCATGGCGTGCACCTGTGCACGTTTTTTGGAGAGCTGGCAGACGCTGAGCGCAGCGCACCAGCGTGTGTATGGTGTGCATCTGATAGGCTGGCAACAGGGCACATCATGGAGCATGCATGCCGCCTGTGCAGGGTTCATGCCCCATCACGCCGCCACCGCCACCAGCACACCCTCGGACAAGCTCCGGCCGGCGACAGAGGGTACATCATGGACTACCAGCATAGATGCACGGCCGCCGTCGCTGCGCTTCATGACCCCGGACGCAAGGTTCCCGCACCTCAGCCACCCCACCCTTCTCAGAGACGTCCCGCTTCTCCCCCTGGCCTCCTCCGCGGCGGAGCACGGCGCCGCAGCGCGCAGCCCTTCCCCACGCGCCAGTGCGTCTCCGCCGTGCGGGAGGCCGCGCACACGCATGCAGTCCTGGGCGGCCGGGCGGGCGCCCCTGCCTGATCGGCTTCCGAAGCACAGCCGGCGGCGCGCGCAATCGGCGGATGCGGCCCAGAAGCCGCGGCGTGCCCCTCGCCCGCCGCGGAGCCAGTTGCGGGGGGTCCAGAAGGGCGGCGGCTTCGCGGAGGCGGTGGCCCGCCGGAGCACCCGCCTGCCGCGGACGGCCGCGGCCGCCGGGCCCGTCCATGAGGATTCACTCATGCATGCGTGGCAGCACATGCAGCAGCAGGTGCTCTCTGTGGCACGCCCCCGTACCGGAGGTGCCGCTGCTACGGCCGCGACCACTGGCTTGTCGGCGCGTGTTCCGCACGCGACACACCAGCGCCAGTGTTGGGCACGCATGCTACCGGACCAACAAATGAGTATCTGCCAGGTTCAATTAACGGATCAAGACCCTAGACGATCACCTGAACCGCCCAACCCTGACTAGCGCTCCCTCGGACGCACGCAACAGCCGCATGCATGCAGCGCTGGTGTCCCCACGAATGCACTCGTGCATGCCCGCAGCGCCCTGTGCCCTGCTGCACTTGCGGCTGTGCCGCACGCTGCCTTCGTTCGCGGCGCAGAGACAAGTGGCGTGCTACCACGCACGCGTGGTGTCGTGAGATATGCATGCAGTGCATGTGTGCGGTGCCTGTCGCCACACGTGCATCGTACTGAGAGGTCACCGTGGTCACACAGGTGCTGCACCCGACTGCAGTGGTGTCTGGTGCATTGATTCCAAAAGGTTCTGGCCCATCGCGCTTCCACCGCGGTCAATTCCCGGCGCACAGGACCGCAGGAAGCAGGCGGCATGCGGTGCAGCAGACCTGGGCGACGTTCATGATCCTATTAGCATCGGCCATAAAGTCACCCCAAAAACTCTCGTTTTACTCGGCTGAGTTTCCAGGAGTGCCCGACGCAGGAGGAGCGCTTGCAGGTTCTGTCGCCGCTGCACGCGATGCTCGCGAACATCGGCCCCTCGCATGGATATGCAGCGCCGGGACGCGATGCCCGAGTGAGCCCCCGGTCCAGCCATCACCACAGCGTACCGCCGAGCGACGCGCGCCACGAGCCGCCGACGTGCCTTCATGCCGTGTCTGCAGCCGCCACGGCCGACACCGACGGAATCGCGTCGTTGGCCGGCGTGGAGGAGGAGGGCAGCGAGAGCGTTCTCCGGGGCCGGGGGGAGGCCACACAGTGTGGGGAGGCGCCGAAATCGGCACCATGCATCGGCTCCATGCGTGCGCGCGGCCTCCGGCAGCAGCGCGTGTCGCGGGAGATTCGCCGCGACAGCGGCGTGGACTTGGCGGGACTCTTGGGTGGCCCGGCGTTCCCGGAATCGGGGGACGGCGTTGACGGCACATGGGGAGCGTTCAAGGCGGCTGGGATGCCTCATAGGACTGGGAGCCCTGCTGTGGGAGGGCCGCCAGGTGGAGCAGGCGCGGTGTTGGTGAGGCAGCGTATGCGCACCAGGCATGCCCGGCCGTGTGCGGAGGTTGGCATCAGTTCCGGGGTTTTGTTTGGACAGCATTTGGCCTGAAGTACCTGAAATCCATGGCAGACTAGCGGCAGCAGAAGCATGCGATCGTACCAATGCAGCTCGGACAGCCTCAACCTGGTCTAGGCATCACAGGAAGCGATTGTCGAGGATGAACGAAGGAGATGGGAACAAGATGTAAGTTGACGCAGATCGGCCTGCAGCGCCACAACAGCGCAGTGGCTGCATTTGGACAATCATGGATGCACGTACTGTAGCCTGAGGCATCTACCACTGGGCTATTTGCTTGGCACATATGTCTGACAATGAAGCTGAATCAAATGCTATGCTTGCAGACCCTGCTAGGGCTTTGTGTCACAAGTCAGTTGGCTGTGTTTGTGATGTACGGGGTGGGCCAGACCGGCAGACTTATGAACGATCCAACCTGCTATGCCTGGCTTTCCAGAACAAAAACTGCCGACATGGATATCAAATGTCGGATGACAGCGTTTGTTTGTTCCCTGATGCTGGCGGCGTCTCTGCGAATCACTGAGGCTCCATGCGCAGCCTTTCATTCTCCGAATTCTTCGAATTTGGGCCTGCCTCAATGTTGAACACTGATAATCGTGACTACTCTTGCAGAAGCACCGGCCTGGATGAGAGAGCAGTGCCGCAACAGGTTCGAACGTCCTGACATGTTCTTCCATCTTCAAGCAGCTGTTGTTACGGATCACGGTAGTACAGCCAGGAGCGATATGCACCCCAGGTCATTGCGTGCAGCACGCTGTTTGCTCTTCGCCGGTTTATGTCCCCCAAGCACGGAAGCATGACGACTGGAGGCGTGTACTATTTCTGCTCATGGATGGGGCACCGTTCTTATCCCTGTGAACATGCAGCATCACGTAACGGCATTCCTCGTTTGCACAAGGTGGCCAAGGGGGAGGGAGAAAGCGGCGGTACTGGTCACCGCTTCGAGTTGCCTTCAATCTGAACACTTGACATACATCCCCCCCCCCCAAGCGTGTAGTATTTGATCAGCCGTGACGAATGCTGCATCGAGTTGGTTTTGAGTGCAGCTTTGCGGTTGTGATGCAGACCACACTGCATTTCATCGAACTGAGAAACCCATCCTGTAGAACTAAAATAGAGGTGGATCCTTGCCATTTTTGTCTGTGATTTCACCATGGGACTGGGCGGCGGGCTGGGATGCAATAAGTGCGGAAAAGAGATCGCCGATGGCGCTCAAGTGCTGACGACGATGTGCATGCACTGCTTCTGTCTAGGTAAGCTTCGACGGCTAAACAACATCAGCTTGCGCTATCGATAGGCTGAGCTATTCGCTTGTGGTATTCAGAGTGCGCAAACGACATCTGTCACGGAGACAACGCTTGTTCTGTCTGTGGAGAGAAGCTGGACGCAGAGAATGTCAGCGTTGAGATATGTCGCCATTCTGAATCGGATATCTTCAGCCTACGTGGGGCAAGCCCAGCTGATGTCATCATGGTGAGGTTGCTTTACTGTGTCGTGAGACCGCTCGCAGCCATGTGTGCCAGGTTGTCTGTGTGCAGGTTGTTTCCGATGCACTTGTGTTTAATGAAACTCAAAGGCACGTGACAATGCAAGCACACGCCAAAGCACACAAGGACAAGCACAAGGGCTTAGTGGAAAGTAGCAAGTCTAAGCTGGCACAGGCAGGGTCCCTGTGATCTGTGCATGGCCAACACAAACAAATCTACAGCTGGTTCATGAGTCCTAATCGTGTGAAGTTTCTGGTCGTGCAGATGCATGAATCCTACAAGAAGTTGGTCGCCAAGGTCAAGACAATCGCTCAGGAGAAGGCAGACGAAACACAGCTGCTGGACGAATTACGCAGCAAGGCACAAGACCACTCCAGGTGATGCGCAGTCATTCTTCAATTGTTTGTGGTTGATCATTTACTTTTTATCCCACTGCATGTATAGTTTTCATGGTGTCTGCCCTAACACGTGTGCCTGCAACACAGGATTTGCCGCAAGCTTCAAGAACAGCTCAAATCGTGCCAACAGAAATCCACGGTAATGAGACAGCAAATGGGTCTGACTGCTGGAGTGTCGCCAAACTCGTCTGGGGCTGGGTGTCTGCCATCTCTCAGACCACCATCTCACCACATGCCTCAGAACCACAGTCACCGGCACACTCTGATTCCTGCCACAGCAGCAGTTCACCATGTCAGCTCACAGCAAGCCGCCGACGGCTCGCGTCCTGGGAAGCATTCGGGCCTGTCACAGATTCATACTACTCGCACTCAGCTGCATGGTCACAGACATGCATCAGGTGGGGTTGTGTCCACATCTCCCACATTCATGGGTCATGGTGGCAGTCCCTCTGATCTCAATTTGTCGGGTCTGTCCGCTCCTAGCGGTGTCTCGGGCCTTTCAGGCATGCTGTGTGAAGCCGGCCCCAATGGTATGGTGAGTGAAAAGAACAACAATGCCGAACACACTCTTCACAAACGAAAACGTAACAGCTCTGGATCTCACGGCTCTCTTACAGACTTGATCAAGTCACGGCGAAAATGAAATTCTCTGCTTCCAACATCAATGCTGTGAAAGAGGGTAGGCAGTCGCGGGGGAGGCAATTTTTTAGTGCTGGGGTGGAGCGCTAGGGTGATAATTTGTGCTGACGGGGCTAGGACACCTGAGATGGACAAATGCATTGTGCATTACTCGCATAGGTAATTCAATTGGAATTCTGTACACATGGATTGTGCTCTGTGACACAGGGAACGATTGCGCGAGTACATGGAACAGTACAGATGACATGAAGCTGTCACGTCTGGAGGCTTGGCTCTGGATGAAGGCAATATGGTAGGCCAGGTGCATCCTGCAAGGATGCATGAGTAGCAAGCGTATCGGAGGTTACAATCAGTGGGGCTGCAGAGTTGCAGACTATGTGCAGGACCAAAAACCTACGTTTATACAATGAATGTAATGTGGGCTGCTTGCAAGCAATCCGTACAACTTGGCCTCGGCTTTGGGAACCAAGCTCTAGATGAACAAGATCTAGAATGCACCCAGCCGGTGGGTATGTGCGCTAGTCTGAGACAGGAGTTATGGCTTGAATGAACACAGTGAGCCGTCCTGACAACCTGCCAACATGTACGGCATGGCTGGATTGAAAGCTATGGTTGTTGGAGGACTGTCCAGTGCCTGCACTCAGAAGCATCCAGTGTTTGTTCAAACCACAGCTGCGAACGCAGCAGCCTACCATGTGCAATGTAGGTTCCCTGTGTATGCAGGCAGTGCAGGCTTTAATTCCTGCAGCTCAAGCCTTTGTTCAGCATCATCAGGCTGCATGTGATGCTGCTGTTCCACAGGCCAGCCAGTATTCTTCGCACTTGCATGGTAACATAGATGGCCATGTGCTCAATGTCGGGGCTGCAACAAGTGCGTTACAGCACGCATGCAGAGCTGTGTTGTGAAAGCTGTTGGCCCGCACCATACGCTCAAGCACTCCAGACGTCCTCACATCAAAGACGATGACTGCAGCTGGATCAGCTGCCCCGCAAGCCACGAAACGTCCACACGGAGAGACAGCGGCAGCACCGCCCGCCCCCATTCCTCTGGCAACAGCCGATGCATGCCGGTCATGCACAAACCGCCGGGTAACCCGCATGCAGCGCAGGTCCCACAGCAGCACCGTGGCATCCCTGGACGCAGACATGATGGCATTCTCAGCCACCGATGCGACCGCCGCGTCGCTGAACGGGGTGGCCGGCACCACCGCCAGCCCCGAGATGCTGCGGCTGTGCTGCCCGGAGGCCGTGGCCACAGGTGCGCCGACTGCAGCATCCAGCAAGTGCAGGGCGCAGTCCGACGTGGCAGCGACGACAGTGCTGGACGGAACGGAGTTGTGGCATGCGAGGGCGGTGGCGCGGACACCGGACGGCAGCGGCAGGGTGGCCACCAGGGTGGCACTGGCACGGCTCTTCAGACGGGCGACATCATCTCGGGTCTGCTTCGGGAGGTCCCACCTGCACAAGCCCACCTGCCACGTTCGGCTGCGCAAGCAGTCCACGACACATACCAAAAGCATGTATCTGCGGTGAGCCAGTGCCGCTCGTCCCGGCTGCCTTGTGAAATGCAGCTTGCGCCCACTTCCACTTCAACACCGGTGTACCCGCAACAGCTGCTTGCCGACATGCGTGAGTGGCACGAATGAAATCTGCACGTGTCGTCGATGACGGTGCGGATGGACTGTGCATACCTGTAGAAGTACAACTGGGGCCCCTCAGCCACAACTATCAGCCGGTCCATGGCGAAAAACTCGGCCCCGGGCGGCGACTCTCGGTACAGGTTGCACCGAGCACCACAGGCGCTGGCGGCCGCTGCAGCTGTGGCTGAGCCAGGGGGGCTCACGTGCGGCACTCCGCCGCTGCGGCCGGTGCCGCCACGGCCACTTGGCAGAGTGCCTACCGCCCTGCATGCCGGCCTCCCGGTCCATGAAAACGTCTGCTTGCACGCTGCACCAGGAGGTTACCCTGGCCTCCAGCGGTGTCGCCACAGGCCTCCCGCGAGCGACAAAGTTATCGACTGGCGCCAGCAGCGAGGCCTCGCATGGCAGCTGAGGGCGCGCGGCAGCGTACCTGCGCTTTGTGTCGGCCGCAGGGCGCACGCTGCGGGCTGGCGGGGCGGGCGGTGCGAGTGTGTTGGCCCGGCCGGTGCCGGCGCTGGCCGCTCCCGCGGAGGCACGCGGGGGCCGCAGCACGGCGTCGCCCGGTAGTGTGAGGAGCGCCTCCGGAGCGTGGGCGGCCCACAGGCGCACCGTGCGGTCGTGGCAGCTGCTCAGCAGGTGGCCGCCGTGATGGCTCCAGCGAGCCGAGGTCACGTGGCCATCGTGTCCACTGGGGTGCACATGCATGGTCCTGCGAGAACATGGGATGCTGGCGCATGCGGCCGGCCGCAGCAGTGCTCACAACTGGGCGCCGAACACGGCGGACGAGGTGGTGCTGAGGGTGCGGGGCACAAGGTGGCTTCCAGGCCATGAAGGTAGCGCGAGGAAGGCAGCGTGTGCAGCCACGGCGCAGGTGGAAGTTGCAGGACAACCGGGAACGCCAATCACAAGGCCGCAGCACGGGGGAGAGGGTGTCTGTTGCCGTCGACTGCGAGCCTCCATCTGTCACACCGGTGACATAATGCATGCTGCGCCGAGTCTCGGGCTGCGCGTATGCAGCGATCGTGGGCCTGGCAGCAACTGAGGTGCCGCACTTGTGTGTTTTCCAGGTACACCCATCGGGCACAGACGCGATCCAACCTGTTCGGAAAACCGGGCCTGTCCAAAACACATCAGGGTGAACACATCCTGATGGGGTGCAGTGGCCGGCACAGCAGCTTGGAACCAGCCCAATCCAAAGGAGGTGCACACCCGGTCAAATCGGACGGCAGCACCGCAAACTGTCCGGTGGTGGACGCCACGGCAGCGCGCGTGCCGTCCAGGGAGACATGCAGGACGGCGCACGCATCGGTGAGCACCTGCCTGGTGACTGCGGCAGCGCATGGTGGCCCGCCGGTGCGGGGGTACGCTTCTGTTGCTCCCCAGTGGGCGGGAAGGAGGCCGTGGCTACTTGTTCGTTGCACCAGTACCTTCTTCGGCTTGGGTGGAGCCCTGCCCAGCCGAGCTTTGGGAAAGGTCAGCCCGTATCCGGACGACTTGATTCGTGTGTGGAATGTCACTGCCTGGTTGGCCTTTGCAGAGGGTCTACCGGCATTAGTACCACGCGCTTTGGCAGCACTGCCTGTGGAGTGGGCAGCATGTGTGCGTATAGGAAGGGATGCACAAGAGGCCGCTGCGTCCAGTGGTGCGCCTGGCAGTGGTTGCACTGACGTTCTGTCTGTGATGTGAGGCCAGGCTGCAGCTAAAGCCTTCGTGGGACAGCTGCCATAGCTGCCATCGTCCAAGTCAGTTGCAGTTGCGTGGCTCGCACCATGTCCTGCAAGCAGGCCTGTTCCGTGTGCAACACACCGTCACCAGATGCCCGACAACATCTGCTTGTGCCGGCTGAGCACTCACATCCACTCTCATGCAGCACAATCAGGGTGTGCATGATCACCCGGCCGCCCTGCATGGGCGCAGGCATAGCCGCCATGACACCATCGCCACTTTCCAATCCACGGTGTCGGTCGAGCATGCAGTTGAAGGCCATACATTTGCTCATGATGCTGCTGGCTGCCCTGGCTGATGAACCTGGAAGAGGAACTGCGAGTCCTGGAACTGTAACGTCCGGGCTTCTTACAGGCGCTGCTGCAGGTGCACACCGCAGCCTCACAGAGGCAAACAAATGCCATTGGCCACCCCCGATGGTGCACCAATCCCATACGGCCAGGGTTTCCTGCAGCCGAATCGGTTAGCGACTGCCGCCTCCAGCAGTGGTGCAATGCTGTGCTGCGCTCACGCAAGCTTTCGTGCCACATCTGCCCCGTACGTGCAGGTTTGCATTCACGCCAGGCTGATTACCGTTCCGGCTTCAGACCTGGGGTAAATTGCGCACCTGCAGCCACCACTCTGCCTGCCGCTTCGAGCGTGACCGACTCCACGTCATCCGCCCATTCAGAGGCCATGACACACACTGCAGCAACGCCTGCTGCTGCAGCACCTGCCACCAGAACGTCGCGATCATCATCTAGTGCCCCTGCACAGCACCTGCGACGCCGCTGATGTGCAAGCCAACGCGGCTACTTGCCTGTGTCCGTATGGCATTGGCACCATTGTTGGGCGATCATGATATTTAGACAGAGAAGTCTTGATTTGTCAGGTTCAACATTTGGGCAAGAAGCGCAAAATCGCCTCGACCGCACAACGCTGATTGGCACGGACACCTCTGGGACACATGTGGGACACTGCAACCTCAGGCACCAAGGATTTCGAAGTGGCTCATCGCAAACTATCATTCGATGCACGTCAGATTGAGTCCACTTGTGCTGAGCGAGTTGCCCACTTGGACCGCCTCTTGACAGCTTCACATGCAACGGCCTGACTTGGCCTCGGCTTAGAGGAGTCAGAGCACACCCGTTGTGCTGGTTCTCTGCTGTGGAGTGCTTACGGGAGCGACTGCTGCAGCACCTGCTGTAAAGCTGTGGGCGTGATGAGACAGATGGATGTTGTTGCCTGTGAAGACCGGGCTTGCCCGTGATGGGGATTCCCCTGGGTGTGCCGTGGGCTTACATGGGCGCCTGTCCGTAAGTTTGCCGGTTTCCGAAGGACTGAGAAGATGGATACCACAGAGCTGCATGGAGTTAGGGCACAAGATAAGCAGGGCAGTGCTGCAGGCAGCCACGAGCCGCCAGTTCTGCGAGAACATCACTTCATCTGCCTCCCTGTACGATCTTTTTGTCAGATGCAGCCTGCCAGCGCGTTTCAGCCATGCAGAATGATCCACGCTGACAATTAGCATCTGCATGTGTACGTCTGCATGAGCTGGCCAGACATGGAAAGCGCTGCACTCACCGTACGCTGGACTAGACGCTGGAGCTCATACCTGGACTTTTCTGCTTGATCTGTGACCGGATGATCAGGGGATGGATGGTGTGAGGCGCTGCTGCAGCTGCTTGAGAGGACCTGGTGTGCGCGAACAAAGCGGAGGCTGAGAACACACTGAATGAATTCTGCAAAGTCTCGTGCCTGTGCCGCAGTGCTGGCATCACCTCCCGGTGCATTGCATGGCAATGTTTGCAGGTTGGAGGTCTCCTGGGCTTCTGCACGTACTCTGGCTGCATAGAGGCCCACAGCATTGCCACCTAAAGCACACTTTGACAGCTGCGGGGGGCGATGAATCTTTGTTTCTGCCTTGAAAGCAGAACTAATGAGTAGTGGGATCTGCAGAGTCTCGATCGATGTGCAGGCAGAGGCGGTAGCCGTGCTCAGGAAATGGATGTTGCCATCCATCGTTGCAACCAGGAGCTCCAGCCTGAATGGATGAAATATCATTGCTGAGACTGGGTAGCTGGAAAGTCTGGTAGATGTGCCTATTTTACCGACTGCCTCACCCCAGGTTGGATCATTGGAATGAACGTAGGCGTAATGGAGGTGAACGTCGCTGTTGACTGTGGCTGTTGCCAGTAGAATGGCTGATGGATCCATGCTTGATGGTCGCACGGCAAGACAAGTGGCGATGGAAGGAACCTCACACTGACCTACCTGTGGAATCAGGGCACAGTCATACAGCAGAGTGATGTCGGTGGCTTAATGAGACACAGTTGCACAGAGTGACATGCAGCATGGACTACAATGCGCACCAGTGTGTCAGGTAGCAATACAAGATAGGCACGCGTGCCATTCAGAACCGCCAACACCTTGCCATCTTCGGTAACACGTAGATCTGAAACATCTTTGTAAGACAAGGAATAGCCAGGTAGCGTTAGTAGGCTGGGTGAGTAGTCAGCCTGGGATATGGAGGCCGCTCCAAACGCTCGGAACAGGTCAAACGCAACAATGCCGAGCCTGCCGGGTACGAATAGATGGCTTGTCGAGATCTGCGACCTTCCATCCACCACGCACTTTGCCAGTAGCATGCATTTGGCCTCAGGAGAAACCTGGGTAGAACAGAGTCTCAGTGGCGCGGCGTCAGGACGCATGACGCTCAGCACATACACTTCTGCACTGTTTGAAACCTTCGATGCCGTGAATACTCCTGCACCATGTTTGCTGAATGATACTTATAACATGAGGGCAATGCATGATCATCTCATTCACAGTGTGGGAACAACCGCATACCATCCGTCGCTACCAGCGCCGGACTCATACCAGCTGGCGTGATTTTACAGGACGACCAGGCAACACGAAAAGAGGTGATATTGATGTCACAACTGAGATATAATCCTTATGCGCTGCGCAGCTATGGCTTTATGAGCTAACGCATTGAGTACCGTGCTGGAGAACCGTGGTGATCCAGAGACAAACCACGTATGCATGCAACTTCATGACCACTAGCTTGCCTGGACAACTGAACATAAATTCAACCATGCTGGGACAGTAGAATCTAAAAGAGTTCCGCAGAAGAGTCGTGTATCCCTGTTTATTCGGGAGGACGGTTAGCACTTGTACACTGCCCTCAGACTACACTCATCAGACACACTCATCAAACACCTGGGCTTCCAAGCTTCGAGGCAGCTCGTGACATGCACAGCAGCATCCGTCCTTGCATGTTGCCATGGCGTGATTATTGTCCATGAGGACACATCAATTTGGTATCGCTCCCTGCCATCACCTCCGACCACAGCATGCACACGGATGTTGCAGCATCATGATCCACTACCTCAGTTTGGCTAGGTATTACTTCAACTCCAGTGCTTCGAGCTCGGCTTGCCTGCACATCGATCAATTGTTTCCACGCAATCGTCATTCAGCTGTGCCTTCCTTGACATGTGACCGCAAGCATACACAACAGCAGGAGACCAGGGAACGATCAAGATTGACACATTAAAGGAGTTTGAAGACATTCTGAACAACCTTGTCCATTCAAAGAGCAGCATGGCAACGAATCAAGAGCGCACAAGTCTGCCAGGGAATCTAGCTTTGTCTGCTGCTCTGGTGTTAGCTCTGCCCCTGCTAAGTGCTTATCGCGTAGCTCCGATACTTGCCTGATTTTTTTTTTCAGCGCTCTGGCTCGTTTTTCACCCGCGTCATCTGCACTGCCTTGGCATTGTGCCCCTTGCTGTGTGTGCTGGGTTGATGCCGGCTGTGCTGTACTAGAGTTCGCCGTTCCCACGCCGTTTGATTGGCGTGTCGAATGTTGCTGATGTGTTTCGTTAGATTCAGTAGCTTTCTTTGCTTTTCGTGCTGCGTTCTTCTTTGCAGACTTGCTCATTGGCTTCGCACACGATTGCTCTGCACGCACAACCTTGGTTGGATGCACACAGCGAACAGGCCCAAAATCACGTAGGATACAACATACAAACACATTCACATGATGTCAGCGCACCGCTCGTGTCAAGCCCCGGTACTGGCTCCTTCTCAGCATCTGTTTGGTACTACATCCGTACAGATGAGGTGAGAACACAGCAGTGTGAGATGAGCATGCTAAAAACGTGCAATCAGCTGCACACCTGTTTGCCTCTTGATACGTATGCAAGCTGCTCGTCCGGTGGAACGTAGCCATCGCGAATCTTGCGTTCTTTGCGGAACGTACCGTCCGCACGCCTTGACGCCCGAACCACCCGATCCCCTTCGTGAATTACATTTACACCATAATCAGACATGATCGGCTAGGGCTTACTCAAGTGCCGCGAATAGGTCTGCTGAAGGCGTGCCTGTCTACCATCAATGGCGCACGGGGCCTGTTAACAGACACTGCACCAAGGTGAGCTACCATCGATCAGCCATCAAAACGACAGGTCTTAGAACTTGTGCCCACACTTCTGGCATTCTTCCATGATCACCGGAGGTGGGATCCTTTCGCGAAGGATGGCTGCAGCGGCACAGTTGGTGCCAGTGGTCACTTGGGGAAACACGAGTCCCAGGGACCCCGTCTGTGCGTGAATGCAGTGTCGGCTTGTACACAAACCCACACTCGACACATCCAGTATCCTCATCTTCTCCAACTACCTTGACACGCCAAAATCAACACTCAACTCACCGTCTGAGCTTGGTGACAGCACCAACCCGGGGGCCCACTGTTCAGTGTGCCTTCCTTTCTGGAGCGTCACAGGCACCTGGGATCATTCGTGGTTCAGCTACGCAGGGACCTGCCACTCTACAGAGCTGGTATCACAACTGCTGTACAGTGCTGCCTGTGCTCAGCAGCTGCACGAGGAAATTGCAGGTCCCAGATTTGCCCACAATTCAAGCATCACCCTTGCAATGATCCGTTGCGCAAGATTGGCTGGCTACACACCATGCCTTGGACGAGCCGAAGTCCTGATGCTCACCGGAGGCACCCTTGCACGTGCACGAACGTAGAGGCAATTTAGACAGTCGTTTGTGTAGGCTGGCGTGTGTCGGCCAACGCGAGCACCAGCGTTCACTGGACTGCGTGGGTTCCAGAAAAACATTCACCTGGACACGAGAGCGCTGGCTAGCCGCCCTTCGTCCAGATGAAATCAGTTTGGACGCATGCTTCTCAACAGCCTCTGCACTTGCACTGAGCAGTGCAACAAGCACATTGTTTACAGATGTTCCGTTCATACGGTGTGTGAAAGGTGATTCGCCCGCACATATGAGCAATTATTCTCTTGCCTAGATCATCTGCTGGATACCACTCTCAGACACCTTCCAACAAAGGTCCGCAAGACATGACGCACAGGCTCGCACCGCACCCCAGCAGAGCACATGCCGTACTCGACCCATCACCATCGCATACACCCCCGATTCCAGCATCTGCAGCAGCCGCAGAGTAGCACTCAACACATGGTGCAGCTGCATGGGCAATCAGACGAGCGCTTGGCTGTGGTCCCCATCCTCTGCCGCCCCCGGAGCCGAGCGATGCGCCGACACACAGCGCCGACACACAGACATAATTAATTAATGTCACGCTCTGGCTAGGTCAGACGCTGCCATACACACTACAGGTGCCCGCGGGAGCTGAGCGACAGATATTGATCTACACCAGCCAAAGACGCATGTGGCGAGGCCAGGACGACACGCCTTCACACCGGCATGGCTGCCAGGCATACATCACATACAAGGTTTCACGCGGCCCAGCCGGCTGGCAAGCGGGAGGGCACGGTGCACGTTCAGCCGAGGAAGGCCTTGCGGATGAGATCCCGGAGCATGTGCAGGTGGGCCTCCAGCTCCGCAGCGGTCTGCTGCTCCACCTCCAGCTGTGCGGGAGAGAGGGCCGGCAGCAGCATGCGCTCTCGTACGGCGAGGTACATCCTCGCAAACTCGCGATGCTCGGCGAGGATGGAGCGCGTGATGCCGGTGGCGCCCGCCACCGGTTCGCTGTCGCTGCGGGCCCCCGCCGCAAACACCGCCTCTGCATCCTCCTCTTCCTCCCACACCTGCTGCCGCCCTGGTGGCGGCCGCGGCGCGGACCCTGGCGGCGGCAGCGGCGGCAGCCGTGACGCTGGCGGCTCCGCCGCTAGCGCCGGCAGCGGCCCGGCGGCG
>JAUMHO010063668.1:0-20570 GCA_032360965.1 Ulva armoricana
TGGTCTGCGCTGGTGACTCATGTGCGGGGCGGCACACCAAACATGTGGCGTGCCGCCTTGTCGATCCACTCGTAGACTTCCGCGAGTGTCGGATGGGATTGGGGTGGGAGGGGAAAGTGTTGCAGCTGTCCGCAAGTGTCACCATCCGCCTGTGTGACCAGCATGCATTCACACCAGCCTGCGTGACCAGCATGCATTCACACCATCCGCCTGCGTGACCAGCATGCATTCACACCATCCGCCTGCGTGACCAGCATGCATACACACCCTCCACTGCGCCCGCCCACCCTGCCGTCTCTCACACACCTCGGTCTCTCGTGGAACTCGGTTCTGAATATCAGGTGGGAGGTGCTCGCCCCCGCCATTCTGGGCCGGCCCACCTCTGGAATTACTCGATGTCTGCAGTTGTTCCTCCATCTACGGATTGGGCCTCTCCAGAGTCATTTCCTGCAAAGCACCAACGCCGCATTCGCAGCGTAGTCCGTCTCTACAGAGCCTCAACAGTTCATGCATGGACACCTTTGGTCCAGTCCAATGGCATCGACACATTATATCCTGATCAGCTCCACAGCACCAGAGGTAGGGTGGCCCTTGCACCGTCGCAGCAGGGCGTGCGCCAGATCAACGTGTGGCGTGCACAGTTGATGCAATCAGCCCTTTGCAGGCCAGTGCTCAACAGAGACACAGATGCATGCGCAGCATTTGCCTGCAGTCATATGCACGGACCTTAAGGCAGCCTCGGCTGATCACTTCCAGACGATGTCATGCTTGATCTTGTCCAGAGATTGGGATGCAGAGTCGACTCCAGAGCTGTGAGTCGCACACCATAAACGGCGTGCACACCATAAACGGCATGATGCTGCCTCGCCGTTCGCCAACAGGCTCGGGTTGGGCCTGTTTTCTGGAAGCCCTTAAGGTCGCCTCTTCAGAGACTAGATCTGTTGGTCCACTAGCATGCCTGCAGAACATGGCCTCAGCCTACGCAACACGTGTAATACTACACTTGGAATACACCAGATCAGTACGTTACTGTGGACCTGGTCAGCACACCAATCAGCAGTTGCAACTCTGTTCATGCTTTCTGTTTTACAATTACCAAAATCTACATCAAAAATTGTTTTGCACTTGTGATAATATGTTGCCCTTCCTCCATTCTCAGGCTCCCATACCACTGTGCACGATAGACACGTGCTTCCTCCACTCCCTTCAGGAGTTTGACACAGCCAGACCCGCCCATATTCGCACCGTCCCCTTTCCCCCAACGTACTGATAGAAACAAAGCTGGCACAGAGCCAACCTTTGCATGAACAGCATGATATGACCTCATGCTAAATCGACGCTGACATCGACACAGGGGTGGCATCAAATTTGGGTACATTGCCATTGGACGCCACAGGAGCCAGATGCGGTCACTTGCACCAGTACAAGTGCCAGAGAGTATGCCAGCATGCCAGCATGCCAGCAGTGCAGCGCACGGACCGACACATCAGCCACACTGCCAGCCTGGAAGCCATTTACATACTTCTGGTACACCCCTGTGCCCAACACTCAGGCCTCCCGTCCCAGCAACGATTGGCCGTCCGTCCTGGTGGTGTGGAAACGGCCGTCGTGCCTCGTCAGAGCACAGCATCACAGCTCGAAGGCCATCTGGGTGACGTCAGCGCGCTTGCCGGACTTGTGTGCTTCAGTGTATACCGCGGCGTTGAACATTTTCGGCCCCGCCGTCCACACGCCGAGGAACGTTCCAGCAGCATGGCCAGCCGGCAGGTCTGCGAGCTGTGCTGCGATGTCAGGCCGCCCGGAGTGGATCGTAGTTGTACGGCCGCCGGGGGCAGTGCTCCTGCAGCAACTACCACTCAGTCATGCAAAAGTTGGCACATGTCCTCATGATTTTCTGGATGTGCCGGGGAGTGATTGTAGACTACGCCCGACATCTACGGCCACCCCGCACCAGCCTAGCCAATATATGCAGGTGCCACTGGCACACCGTTCTAATTTCTTAACACAGGGAAGACTTATCACTGTAAGATATCAGGTTGGTGCAATCCTGTATGGGCATGGCTACAGGTGTGCCCAGTCTCTGCACATTGTGGGCTTGACAGAAGACTAAACCGTGCATCACCAGTGACAACCTCAGACTGATCTCAATTTCACAGCATCAGAATCTGACATGTATGTTCGCACTGTGCTGACGCAAGCTCCACCAGTTGACCTCAAAGCGTCGACATGCACCAGAATCGCACCGGACGGAGGGAATGCCATCAACAGAGGTGATGATGATCTGGTCAAGGCCCAACTTCTCTAATGATTGCTGCTGGCCGTGGCCTCCTCCCCTTACCATTTTCCCGCTGTCTGACTTGTCCATGCCATCAACGCGGCCCCGCTTCACCAGGCGCCGCGGCTTGAAGACGTTCCACAGCCAAATTATAACAAGCGGGCAGAGCGGGCAGACGATGAGGGCGGGTACGAGAGTGAGGATGGCAGCGTTGCGGCGCCGTTTCTGGACGCTGTGCTCATTTCCGAGATCCAGCTGAAGCTCGGGCGGGCGGTTTGAGTAGAACTCAATCATTATCTGCACACGCTTGCGGCCTTGAATCAGTGCCAAACAGGGTTTTCCGTGAGCGACGATCAAATCTGGGGTACCTTCTTGAATGTCGACATGATGCACACATGCAGATGTTCCCGGTTGTCCCTGCCTGGGTCTCCTCGTCATGACGGAAGCAAGTAGTTGTAGATGACGCGGATGACAGCGCTGTTTGCCTACGTCTCGGCAGATTGAACAAGGTGGGGCCTTGTGAGTGACAGGTCACAGTGACGGGGCGACAGCGTCGCAACTGTGTCGTGCCAGCATACGGCATTTGCTGTTGGAGGAAATTTTCCACATGCCACCCTGCTACTATTTTCTTTGTAGAGATCAAGTAGATCACGCTGGACACTGGCACTTCCGGGGCAGTGGGTTTGGTGCTGTTCATCCACGCAGGACCCACGTCGGCTGGGTGAGAAATGGATCGGATCAGCCGTCGTGCATGCAAGTGTGGCAAGTGCACGCATGTATGTGCGAGCGCTACAGTTCACAGCTCAGGCTGGTACACAAAGTAAGCTGCGGCCGGAGGCGCACCACGCTCCAGAAGGCAACGAAGAACGAGAGCACCCACACAGTGACCGCAAGGGCGCGACTCGTGATCATCCGAGGCAGGCCCTTGTCCGCGATTGCAGACGAGACGGTGCTGCCGCCGGAGGAGCTGCCGCCCTCGAGGTCCGACAAGAGGGCGGCAGGAATGGAGCCGTGGCCGGTGTCGAGAGTGCATGGGTGCAGCGGCACCTTGCCCGTGTAGAAAATACGGACAGAGACGTGTGATGCATGGGCGAGAACTGGCGCGATGGCGGCCAGTTCACACCTGCAGCACAAGGCGGGGCTGGTGAGAGTTGAACTTTGTAGCGTCCCAGAACGGGAGAATGTGGGGAGGCGCCGGGAGAATGTGGGGAGGCGCCAGGAAACTGTGAGGCCTGCAAGCTGAGGCGCAGGGCCATGGGATGCTCTTGAGGCAGAGAGTGACTGCAGCACAAATCCACACACGAAGAGCAGTGTAACGATGACGCGTTCTAGCGATCCATGCACATGTTCCGGGAAGGGGTGACGCACGCGTTCCTGCAGGTGTAGACAACGACGATGGGTGGCCCTTCAACTTCACCTGCAAAACACACAGGGTGGCTTGCCACCCAAGGAGCATGCATGCGGTTCAGGCACACTCCTACGGGAGCCCGGCTAGCTGCAAGGACACGGAGGTCGAGCGTGCCGCTGCACAGTGAATGCAGATTCAGAGCATTGACGTCGGCGATGGGCATGCCGGATTCGGCCAGAGTCGTGTGCCAGTTTTAGGTCTGTTGGAGGCGTTAGTTCTGGGACATTCCCTGCGGAAGCACAGCGCCGGCTCTCAGCATAGACTGACATGCCGTTTCGAAGCTCCGGAAGGTCTGTTGTGTTCATTATATATACATGTTTTAAAAATCAGGATGTGAGCGTGCATGATGTGCACCCATGCATGGACTAGATGTCGCCGCAGGGCGACCCAGCAGGGGATCCCAGTGCACGCGGGGCTGTTTGGAGACACGCATGTACTGCATGCATGTCTCACAGCTCACCTGGGATCTTGCCGGCCCGTCTGAGGGCTGCGCGCTTGATCATTGGCAAGACCGCTGTGGCGCCAATGCCACCAGCAAAGACGACCATGTGGGTGTAGATCATTTCCTCTGACGCGGTCATGTTGTCGCCTTCGAACGGCCCCTGTACCTTGGCCGTGATGGTGGCGGAGCCATCACCGACATCGTCGACCTTCTGGGCCACGTCCTGCAGCACTCGCGGTCCCGGTTGCCGGAGGTGTCAATGTCCTTATGGATACGGCGATGTAATCATACATACATACTCGCAGGGTCGCGGCGTGATGTGCGGGATGTGCACGGCCGCACAGCACGGCCGCACAGCACGGCTGCACCACAACCACCGCCACACACACCGGGGGGGGCGTGGCGGCATGTAACGGCAGAATGGTTGGCCAGTGGCCATACACAGTGATGGTGTTTCCCGACTGGCAACCCATCTTGCAGGTGCTCTGAATTCAGGCGTTTGTTTGGCTGGGACATCGGCAGGCTGGGACATGGTGGTCACGGTGAATTACAGAAACACGGGACGAGCATCATGGGCCCGATTCGCGCCTCCATCGCCTCCCCCGCGTTCTCATTGGCAGACTCGCACTGACCGCAGGCAGCCTCCCGTTGCGACACCTCCTCATTTGTTGGGGTCACATTTGGGGAACTCTGGCCTGGAGAGTCAGGGCAGCTGACGAGGCCAGCGCGGCGGCGCACCTCGGTCCAGCGGTCGTAGACCTTGCTGTGCACCAGCAGCCGGTTGCGCCACTGCGGGTCGGCCGACGTCGAGGCGACGCTGAACGGGTGGTACTCGATCGCCCCGAGGTCAGGGAAGCAGATCCAGACGTGGCAGCCGTCGTGGTACCGCACACCCTCCTGCAATGCATGCACCCCGTGCTGCCCGTCCGGTGCACAGCACACAGCGTAGCACGCTCACGCTTCCCGTCGTTGGTCTGTGGTACTCATGCACGGTGGTAGGGGTCACAACGAGAGCCGGGCGAAGCAAGGGCTTCAGGGGGAGCAGACTGCTGTTCAGGACTAGCTGCGCAATGGTCGCATGCGTATGCCATCAGGTTGCATGTGCAATTCCTGTGACGTGACATGAAACTCACATTGCTGTGTTGCTGGGGGTACCGCAACGGTGAGGCGGGGCCGGCGGCACCGTTGTATGCATGAGGGAGCAGGCGCACCTGCAGCGGGATGGCCATGGAGATGATGCGGCCGCCGCTCGACTGCGAGAGGCGAAGCGTGACGGAGTGGCGCGTCTGGAACCAGCGGTACGCGACGTCGATGCCGTACACGACCAGCCCGGCGAGCACCGTGTCGAGGGTGCCGTTCCAATGCACGATGCCAAACGCGACAAACACGACCGCGCCGATGATGTGCGCCCGGTAGAAGATCTGCATCCCGTGCAGCGTTTGCTCGTGTGAGTGGTGGTGGCCTAAGCGGCCGCAGATGTGCTCGCATGTGCAGCGTGTTCCAGTCGGCTCAATGATTTCAGGCAGCCTTTGTCACCCCTGGTAACAGCGGTGGTACATGGTTGGCCCACCTCCTACGACCAGATCAAGCAAACGGGGTTTGCGATGGGATTTTGTGAGTTGGCACATGTCGACGTCAACAACAGAGCCGGGGCGGGCTACCGTAGTGTGCCAGCGAACTGATGAGATGAATGAACTGATGACATGATAAACTTCATGCAGCACAGGAAACGGCAGAACAGGGTGCTGATATGGAGGACCGCTGCGGATGAATCACGGCGCCAGCGGGTTTGAGGAAGCACGCATGTGGCGCATGTGTGCACACAGAGGGGTCGGGAGTGCTTCATGGCGGACGGCGCACCCAGTAGAAGTTTCGGCGGAAGGCGGGGATTGCTGTGATTGCGATCACCACCGAGGCGCACCACGCGACGAGGCCTGAAGCGTTGCTGAAGTACCACTTGTACTCAAACCGGAATGCCTCCTCGCGGTACATCTTGGCAGAATGTGAGGCCCACAGGCAGTGGTACAAGATGCCGTGCACGATGAGGAAGAAGAGCACTTGCACACCAATCCACCTGCATGGATGCCGGCGGGTGAGGTACCACTCATACGTCCTGGGCAGGGCGTCAAAACAACACTGTGGTGCGATGATTTTGGGCGCAACCCCATGAATTGGAACTGACAACTGGACGTTTGGCTACCAAAGTTGACCGTTCGCCCAGCGCTAGCAGCGCTGTTGATGGCACAGGCGACCCCAATGCCGAGCAGTGTACATAGCAGCTGTACATGGCAGCTGTGGCGCTGAGGTGCACAACACTGTGTTGTGACCTCACACTGTGTTGTGACCTCAGGTACATGGACTGGCGTTTGGTGGTTGTGGTTAATCTCCCGAGGCTCAGGCACAAGCATCAGTGCAAGCAACCGCGGTTGCCTAGCGAGGGCATGCGGACCTGTGCCACTTGATAGCAGTGCCGTAGTGGACCCCGAGGAATGTGTTG
The DNA here is from genome assembly GCA_032360965.1 of Ulva armoricana. Taxonomy (NCBI): domain Eukaryota; kingdom Viridiplantae; phylum Chlorophyta; class Ulvophyceae; order Ulvales; family Ulvaceae; genus Ulva; species Ulva armoricana. Next base: position 6,623 of record JAUMHO010063668.1, read on the forward strand.
ACGAGCGAGCCACGGGCGGCTGGCAGGAACAGGATGGGGCCGACGACGATGAAGAGGACACCGAATCCAAGGCCGGCGATGCGCAGGTTGAACTGCGCCTTGTTGAATTCGCCCTCCGGCAGGGAGTGCACTTCCGTCACTTCGCCCGCATCCCATTCGTCCTGGTTACTCTTGGCGTAGCCGACAAACCAGACGAGCTGCACATTGGCAGCAGGTGTTCAGCGCAACGTCCGTGAGAGCCGATGCAGCAGGGGGTGGCAGCGTGCCATCCCTGCTAGGCAAAGGTGCGGCTAGCGCGTGAGAGCTTCTTTGGTGCACCAGCGAAGGCCAGCCTCATCGCCGTTGTGTGGATGCATGCGGTTGCAGACGTGCCCACACAGAGACGACTGTTTCTCACAACCGAGTTGGACCGGTTGCTATTTGAACCGACCACCAGCATGCCAAGCAGTGGTTTCGGAACGGCTTGCGGCTTTGCACAGACGCGGTTGCTCTCTGTGGCCCCGATGTGACTCAGAGGAGCTCGGGAGTGATTTAGGCTGCTTTCACGGCGCCAGCGAGTTTAGAGCGGTCGTCTGCACACGCACGCGGCAGCCTGTAAGCCCACAGGACCGCGGTGCTGCATGACGCCCTCTTCCACGATGCCGCGCAGCGGCAAAGCTGGTCAGCAGAGCACAGCACAGGCGCACCTCAACGGCGACGATCCAGACATACAGGAAGGCTTCAGTGATGGTGCAGCCGTTGATCCATCGCTTCCAGAAGCGCTGGGGTGGCAGGGGTGTGTTGAAGAACATGCGCACCCGGTGCGCCACCTCGTACGCTGCACAGGGCGGACGTGTCTACAAGTGGTTGCAGCATGCATGTGTCGTGCAGCACCATCTCGGAGCGTCTGATAGTTCGATGCAGGGCATCCCGTATCAGGGTGACAGTGGGTGGAAGGCAGCCGCAGACTCTGTGCTCTGAGGACAAACACCAGGAATACAGCTGAGCAGGCTGTGGTTGAGGGTGGCCCCCTGACGAGGTAGATGGCGGCACGCTGCCGCCGCACGTACATGGAAGGGGCCACGTGAGGCCTTACGCCAGAGGTACTATGCAAGAATCGGTGTGAGAGTCTGACCACACCAAGACAGGTGCGTTGCCATGCGGCAGCGGCGGACCTTTTGGGGCGGTGCTGGCCAAGGTCTTGAAGAACGAGAGCAGAAGCGCAAAGAGGCCGATCACAAACACCTGCACACAGAGAATGTGCCATCATCATCGAGCTCCGCATGGGTCAAGCCCCCATCGCAACATGGACCTGTAGTCAGGGCGTCACCAATCAGGCTGTGTTTGTGGGTACTGCCCCTGAAAGCTCGACCCAACAAAGTGGACGTTTTAAACGAAAATCCAGCGTCCGCAGATCACTTGCGGGCATATTGTAAGAATCACTCAGCTTTTGGCATCTGTGATTTTCATTCCCACAGCCCCCAAATCACTCAGCTGTTGGCACACCTGACAAGGTAGTTACAAAAGAGTACAAGGGCAAACCCACAAAGTGGACCAAGTCATGAAATCAGACAACAGCAGCCCAGGCTCTTCACTAGCCACTTTTACCCACACACAGAAGCTGCAACTGCAAAGCACTGCTGGTCTAGGTGGGCTGCTCTCCCTGTGTCGAGCGCATGCAGTACCTCCGCGAACACAGGGAGTGCTGCGGGGGCATGAGGCTCCCGCTGTGCATGCCACTCCTCTTGCACCACCGTATGCTGCAGTACATGCATGAACGGCGACAGGGCCAGAGGAGGCACACCGGGAATAGCATGACGAGGCCGACGCTGAGCACCGTGTAGCCACCGGCCTTATTCTTGTACACGGGCTCCTCGTCCTGCACGGACGCTGGCACCGGTGCGACGACGGCCCCGGCAGGGGCTTCGGCTTCCGCCATCGCCGTCAGCTCGGCCTCGGTGAATGTCCGGCGGCCGGTCTTCAACTCAAATTCCTGCATGCGCTTCCATGCTCGCAACGGCACCGGGCAACATGTCCGGGGCTGCATGAGCAAACCCAGCGTAGCAAGCATACATACCTGACTGCTCCTGAAGGGAGTCGGTGAAGTCTGACGACCGCCCGACACCGTCCTGGGTCACCCGATCGTGGCACGCATGCCCAAAACCCGCGGCACGTATGCCCTCAACCCACGAGGACGCGGCAGGTAGGTGTCGCGTTTTACACAGGCAGCCCCGTAGTCCCTGCGGTCCGGAAGCATATGCATGCCAGTATGTACTGGTCGAGACATTCACAGAGTCCTGACCTCGATTCCAACTCTGGGAAGCTCGTTACTCATGAGCTGATGAAGATCATTACTCATGCATCAAGGGCGGCCAGTATGAGCAGGATCAACGGCTGCGAGTGTTGGCAAATTATAGACAAAGGTATCATGATCAGTGCACAAATTGTGTTGACTCGGGGCCCGAAGGCCGCAAGAAAGCAATGCGGCAACACACTGCAGTGCAGACAGCGTGGCATAGTGTTCAGCTGTTCACACGCACGTAGCTTTGTTTGGGCCAACTCCCATACTTCTAGAGAGTCCGGGAAGTGCAGAGCTGATGTCATTGCCATGTCCGTGAGCTTTGACGCAGGGGGGCACACACCTCGCTCACTGTCCGGAACCATTCCTCATCCCGGTCCCTGAAACCATCCATCCAGGAGAGGCTGTACATGAAGGCGGTCCACAGCAGAACGATCGTGACGGCACACCATGACGTGAAATGCAGCCACCTGGACGCATGCCCCACCGCGTTTCAGCGCGCTTAAGCCACATCTGAAGAGCCTCTTGGGGATAATGCTGGAGGCAGCCGGTTGCCCCACATGCCTCAGCACACTCTACTGGGATACCCAGGTTGTGTTGTGTTGTCACGTGCTTAGTAGACTGCAACATGGATATTCAGCACAAGCTGCTGTCATGTTTGACGTGGATGTTGGGAATGGCACCTCAAGTTTGCCGCATGACGTGGGCAACTCTGTGTGGGCATGCCAAGTTTGGGGGAGTCAAGCTCGGACTCGACGATCGGCATTGCAATGCGTGTGGCTACCGGTGCATGGATGCACATCCAAGCCGAGGATACTTTCGTGTGTGCCATGCGTATGGCACCTCGACTGCCGGGTGTGCAGTACTGCAGATCAGCCAGCCAATCCCCAGAGATCAGCCCTCGAGGGCCGTCCGCCACTCGGATGGTTTCGGACGTTGCTGACAGCGGATCTTTCATCGCCTGGGTCTTACTCTGGGATCTGGCCCCACATCATGATTTGACCCGGCCTCACAAAAACCCAACCAAAACCCAACCGGCACTGACCCCAGCACCCATACTTGTAGGGGCAGACGTGGTTTCACTCGGGCCAAATTCAAACTGGGGTTCGACTCGGGTGAGTCTATCACTAGGCTCTTCAAGGGGCATCAAGCTGTTCATGCATGTGCACATGAGCGGAGAGGCTTGAATTCGAATATGCGAGCAGCATCCTTCGAGTCGCTGCTGCCAGGTTGTACGTATACGTAATCACAGCGAAGCCTAAATAACTCTGGTGTATATGCAAAATGGCGCCCCTGTCCTTGGTTGCAATTCTAGTGTCAACAACTGATCTGCTGCTCGGTAGTGAAACCATTTGCTGAGGCAAACCTATGTGAATGAACAAACTTGACAGAGCACTGATGTGCGTGTGCTTTGCAGTTGCAGCTTCTGTGTGTGGGTGACAGTGGCTAGCGGTGAGCCTGTGCTGCTGTTGCATGCTTTCGTGACCTGGTCCACTTTGTGGTTTGCCCTTGTACGCTTTTGTAAGAAACTTGACAGACCACTGATCATGACCTAATAGGTGCCATGGCCAGCGACCGGAGCGGCAGGGACGACACTGGCACGAGGCGTCATGATGTTCACGTCGTGTCCGCCACAAGCTTGTCGACACACCGAGGCGGTCCTAGCTATGGTACTAGTGCTGCCTCTCCAGGCATGCGCAGTACCACGGGCATCGTTGACCAACGAGTGCGGTACCGACAAGTCATCCCAAATCTTACAGGTGATTTCACTTGTGAAATGTATACGCAATCGGAGGTATTCTCTGCCTGCTAGGCTTGCAATTGGTCTGCAGCAGCTGACGGCTACTAGCCCTCCAGATCTCCGATATCCGGTACCGGTAAGCGCTGGCGCCTGGGATGGTCGCTAAGCAAAACTCTAGCCAGGAAACACAGGGAAAATGAGCCCAATACATTTACACAGGGGCGCAGCAGTGCGGGCTGGCCAGAATTTGAAGGCGATACCTTGTCCACGACTGCGCTCCATTGAGCCGGCTGGACGACGACATCGCGTGCAGCTGCAGCGTTCCGCACCTTCGAAGCGCGCTATTAATATTCTAGACTACTAGCCTGCATGCCATGTCCCACATCAGAACAAGCCAGCATGAAGAATGTAACGTGGGTTTGCTGCTACCGCAATCAAGTTCTGATCTTGCAATTCATCCGTCACGGGACCGGTCAGCTGCAGGTTTCGTCGGCCCCTGCTAGGCCTTGAGGTTGCGACTTTGACCCGTGTGAGCGTGTCACCCGGATCACAAATGACCCAGGTAAACATCAGCGTACCTTCACTAGAGGTTGCCGTAGGTGTCGGCGGGAAAGAAGAGCGAATGAACTGCTGCCGTCGCGACGGCGCTTCTTCAACCCCCGAGGTCGCGATCGCGCGGTATCCTGCGCAGCGCGAACGTTTGTCGGAACCAATCCCGGTGTACCAGGTACCGGTCCTATGATATTCGGGATACCATGCCCTGACTCATGCCTGGCCCATGCCTGCTCTGAGTACCAGCACGAACGGCGTACTGCAGCGCGCGCGGTACGCATGCCGGGCGCGCCCCAAGTCAGCGGCGCTACTGGCGTGGGCGACTGTACGTGCAGTGGTCTGCAGGCGGCACCGCCGTGTTCATGCATGGCTGGCATGTGCACGTGCAAACTCCGTGCTGCGTACACACTGGTCTGCTTCAACCTCTTCAAGCCTCTCCGTCTCGAGGAGATGCTTACATACTATATCTTGTATAGATATCGTATCAACGATTCGATGAATGAGTGGATGCGCACCTACAGGGCTTTCCCATGTACCCCATGCATATACCCGCTGCAGCACCGAAAGGGTCACTGTGACAGGAAGGCAGCCAAACATTCATGGGGACCATTTTGATGCCTGCACATACGCTGCTTCAGTGCTTGGGAGGAGGATGTGTTTGCAACTTGTTGGCAATCCAGAAGTAAGCTTGCGTGATGGGAGTGTCGCAGGAGGCTGCATGCATATGCAACCCATTGCAATGGCTGTGTGTATCGCCCATGCCTAGCATGCGACGGTGGCCTCTAACGCTCACTTCAGTTCAGCTGTCCAGCATCCCTGTTAAAAGTTGGAGTATTCAAACCGGATGTTAACAGTTGTAAGTGACAGCGAAGTTACATGTGCACTGGCCATGCATTTCAAACATATGGGTGTCTGCATCACAGGGTCTCCAGACAGATCTGGGTCCCCCGCATGCATGAGACTGCCTGCCCGTCATGGTGGCTTCCACGTGAGCACTCAGTAGGATAAGCTTAAGGGTTCTGTAGCCATGTCTGTAGTGTGCACTCGAGAGCCTCTTCCTGCACCTGTTCTGCACGGCTTATGTCTACCTGACTGGTCTGCCCTGAAATCATGGCTCCGCTTTGTGGCGCACCCGCTTTTTGCTGCCCCTGTGGTTGTGCCCCCTCCTGCGCCCGTCTTGCACCTGTCCGCCCCTACCAGTAGGGGTGCTGTGGCCGAAGCCCGTTTGGGTTTGGCGTGATGCCCGAATATATTTTTTTATTTTTTTTGTGATGATACCAGCAGGCTACGTTTTCTGCCAGCCATGCATCATATGATGATGTGGATGCCAACGTCAACATGTATATAGCCACCGGATGGCAAACCTGTCGTGCGTGATGGCTCGAGCTCTACGCTCTGGTATGTACGTTTACGTAATATGCATGTTTGCTGAAGTTTGCGAATGTAGTACATTGCCGGTGCCTGGGGCCCACCTACAGGTCTATACGAGCCAGGGTGAGTTATACACTGAAATCAGGGCGAGTGACGCTGAAACCAGGGTGAGGTACGCTGCACGGAAAACCATGCGCGTGAGGAAGTCACAGGCCACGCCCACGTGTAATCCCATGGGCTTCAACGCTAGCGCCACCTGCAGCGCCACTCTGCATACTATTACGTAGTACGTGTAGCTGCAGTGCTTTACCACGCCCGAGTCACGAGGTTTGTTTGAAGGCGGCATGGTCAAACGCACAGCCCTCAGGCTGGCGGTGCCGTGGGGCAGCAAGGGGAACGATGGGCAGCCAAGTGTGGCTCTACAGCCATGGTTACGTCACCCATTGCAACGTGTTGCAGCGTGCCTCAGGTGAGCGTATGTATGTATGGAGAGTGCTGCACATGCTTTTGCACACAGGTGACAGAGGTAGGGACACATGTCTGGCTGCACAGAGTGAGGCATGGCGGCATGGCGAGAAGTTTTGCCAGGAATTACAACGGCTGAGTCTGCGCACAGGCACAGGCTTGGCGGCAAGAACAGGCCTGTCAACCTCACGATCCTTCACTACAAGGCTCGTATGAACCATCATGATGGCAGATCAGATGAGTAAGGTGCAACCTGAGTTCCCTGGCGGTACCCCGTTCCCAGAGGCTCTGCAGAAGTGTGAATAATGATTAGCAGTGAAAGGTCTGGGGCTTCACATTTAGGACCTGAAATCTGTTCTAAAAAAACACATATGTTGGCTTCGGAAGGTCTGCTAAATGGGCCACAGACCTGCAGCTATCGTGAGACTACCACAGGCTACCACAGACGCCATGCAGGGTACGCGTATGTGTAGCGTGTTCAGTTGGAGAAACAGAATAAACTCCTGGCCCTGGGTCACAGTACCCCAGACTTACTGGAATTACATGGCATTGCGAGGTCTGCTAAGTCAATAGTAATCACTGGCACTAGGCAAGGTCCAGGAAACCATCCATACAGTCCTGATTTTATAAATCAAAGCATTCCTCTTGAAGTACTGCACATGACACACAGCAGTAACGGGGGGTCTAGTCCTACAGCTGCAGCAGTGCTCCAGTCCTATAACTGGTACCAGATCTACATGTCTACAGATCTAGAGTAGCTACTATTGTATAGTACAACAAAGGGACAACCCTTTGTGTACCTCCCAACCTGTATGGAAATACGGTACCATGACCAGAAAAAGGGATTGTTGACTCATACTGCCAGCTAGCATACAGCTGTGCTCCTCGCTTCAAGTGCTTTGTGATGTGGTGTGTGATGTTTGGCATGCTTGGTATGCTTGCAACCTCGTACAGCCTGAATGCAAACAGAGCATGAGCCAATGCTGGGACTACTAGTACTACTAGTAATATGCCCACTGGCATGCCGTGATGCGTGATACCCGATTGTAACATCTGAACAAAAGAACTTTTTTTGTGCTTGTGAGAGCACCTCGGAGCATGATGGTAGGTCAGTGTCTGTGGTGATACCGGTGCTCTTCCAGGCGGTCCTAGGAGGCCCTGACCAATGCCGGTGTTCCGATGATGAACTTCGGGACACATATATACGCCGTAGCATCTCGGGAGACGCGGCCACACCACCTCACTGAAGGCTTCCCTGCATCCACGACGGCGCGCCTCACTGCCTCCAAGTCAGTTCAGCATCGCACCTGCCCATGCATCTGCAGTGTCACATTTGCATTTACATTTTTTATCTGCTCCAGCACTTCAACAGGTGTGGCTGGAAGGGCAATCCCCGGGACTCCCGCAGAAATGCGACCGAAAACGGTGCCACGCAAGCATGCAATCATCCTGCGCATGCATGCAGAGGGGCCACCGCCCCAACTTCGTACGCCACACTTGGTGTCGTGCTGCACAGCTACGAGTGCTCCTCTGGCCGGCTGAGCTTCTCACCAACTGCAACCTTCCCGGCAGAAGTGGCCATCAGTGCAACAGCCAGTGTGTATGCATGCAGCCGGAGCACTCAATATGCAGCACGTACGCCAAGGTGGATGATCATCCGCAGTGCATGAGGTTCAGGCTCTGATGCTTTCAGTATCGCCGCAGTATGGAACATGTGCTACCATGACCCGCAGACTTGGCTGGCGCTCCTTGCATGCTCCAGCTTACTCTGCAATACAACGTGGGTCCAAGTTTCTGGAGCACTTTCACGAAGGTCTAGGGCAGTTCCCCTGGTGTGATGACCGGTTTCTTTATCTTTGTTTGTTATTTTGCATGCTGGACTGAACAGTGATTGGTACAAGTTGCTTATGAGCCCACTGCGACCTAGCTACCTTGTTGCCTACAGCTGATGAAGTGGCATGAAAGCAACAGCAGGAGTGGGCAGCAGAAAAGTAGTGCTCATCATTGCGCAATGAGGAGCACTACTTATGCATGCCTTTACAGTTCATCTCAAATTGCATACGAAGATGCAGGTGCTACTGGTTGCAGTCTGAACACTCTCAGACAGGAGGCTACCCATAACTGCCTGATCTGGAGATGACCTGCACCTGTACAACCCAGGGAGGCCCCGTACCACACGCTGTGTCAATGTTACCATGCCAGTAGATGCCGATGTATCTGGCAGTACATGGAGCCCTGCCGCTGCTGAATTTGTGTTGGGTCAAGCATGGCGCTAAAGGGAGCAGCCAGCCTTCACGGTCGTCCACATACGTACCAAAGCTTGCTTCTGTGTAGAATGATTCAACTGAAAGCGAGGTTGTGAAAATGTGGTTCTTGAATGACTAGAACTGTTTTGTGAACAGCCTGGCACAGTTCCTGATCGATGGACAGCCTGGCACAGTGCCTGATCGATCATGAACGCGCAGACATGGTTTCGAGGCCTGCGGGGTGGACTCAAGTTACAGTCTACTTCCAAATCTGCCAACGTTGCACGGCATGTGCACCGTGAAGCGTTGCACTGTCCAAACCCCGGCTTTGCCTTTGACTGCGCATGCTCAAACGATGCAGCTTGTTCGGACAGCAAGTGTAGTCTCTCCAATGTCTGCACATTGTCCCGAACTACGTAAACCTGATGCTGTCTGAGATGAGGACAGACTGTAGAAGCCAAGCACCAGATGCGCTGGTCCAAGCTTGTGCTCGGGGGAGTGCGCTGCAGGCGCACTGCGGAGCGCGTTCCCGTACCGGTACGCGGACAGCTAGAGCTTGTTTTGTATCCGCTGTCGAACGCCAGCTTCGCCGTCGAATGGGAGGTAATCAGGGCTTCTAAATCCAGGACCAGCCTCGATCAAACAGTATGAGTTATACTCCAATAGCCAATCAATGCGGCGTTCCACGGCACACGTACTTCTGCTGCCCCAACCCGACCCTCTAATGGCGCGATTTCTGTCATCCAGTTGGCATTTTTAGCATTTTCATACCTTTAGTGAAGTCCTAGTTAATACCGGTGTAGCTGATTTGGGCCCGAGCGATACCATTTCCTGCTCAGTGATGGCCTGCGCAGAAAGCGAATCCGTCTGGATTCTGCGAACAGATGACACCGGTGTTGCGCTGTGTCCTGAATCTGTCATGCTTGATCTGCCGCACTCGTATGTGAGGCGGAGTAACTACCTGTGGACGCTGTTCCAAGAGTCTGATGATGGAGACCGCATTCCCACGGGCCTGGAGCATCACCTGTTCCTCGCATGGCACACGTATTTAGCGGATGGACGTGAAACTGAGCATACTAGTCGAAGTCTCGTAGATGTGTTAAAGGTGTCTGCTCTATCTCGGCTGGCAGGCCTTGTACGGATGACACGGGTGTCACCACATCACATCCCGTATCCCGGGCTGCTCAGTTGCGCACGTATGGAGTACAAGTTGTGCTGCCATACCGCATCCTGCGAGCTAGGTGCCAATGTCGTGATCGTGTTGGTCGCCACGTGGTGAACACCTCGGCAGACCGAGCACGAGCCACGCCTGGGGGTTTCCCCGGTGGCTCAACGATCCTAACAAGCCACGCATGTACCACACGGGCGAACACATTCAGCCTTGTATACTGCACAGCTGGTATACCAGTGCACATGCTGCTGGCAATGTAGAAGACATTCGCATGTCCAAATGAGGACGCTGTGTGGACACGACACCTGACCACCAAACTTTTGCTTCCAGACTATGTCTCGCGGTACACGTCGCTTCTACTCTGCTGCTGATGGCGCTCAATCGGGTTTGTAGCGTCCAAAATGGGCACAGCCTGTTTCCTGCCTTGGCAAAGGACCTCGGTTAGACGCAACCGATGATCCTGGGCAGCAACACCTGTCTTCGCTCCCATGCTGCAGTTCCTAGTCGTGCAGGCAAACAATCCAATCGTCATTGCAGCTGACGACAGCCCCACGTGGCCAAGTTCCCCTGCAACACCTGCAGCCCCGGCAAAGGACTGCCGGTGCAGTGCACCCAGCAACTCATGACCATGCTCACTGCGCAGGCATCGCATTTCCTCGATGACAGTGCGACCCTCGAAAAGGTGTGCAGCCTTCTCGCTCGAAGGGCGTTTGTCACGGCCCCGGGCAGCAACCACCGGCCGGCCCGACCGGAGGGCAGCAGGCTGCACACCCCGGCAGGCAACCGGCAGCAGGCTGCGGCGGTTGAGGTGTGCCCCCGAGTCTCGCTTGTGAAAGCCCCTGACGGGGACCTTGTGCTGACTGTATGCCACCGGTGGCGCACACACTGTAGCATCCGAGGCGAGACCACGCAACACCGCGACCGTCGTTCAGGGATGCCCCTTCCACCACTCTCCAGGGCATGCTTTCCTGCTGACATCGGGGTCTGGGTTCTTAGCAAGACATTTGCCCGCATCCCGTGCTCATGATCGGCATGCTCAAGTCCAGCACTCCTATGTGCAGCAGCTGCTGTCACACGGCGCACCCATTCCGTGTACACCTCCAAGCCAATGCAAGGGGCTCTGAAATGTATGCCGAGTCGAGGCCGGCTGTGCGGTGCAGGCCGGCTCCTTGGCGTGGTACCGTGCTGTGCACCTGCCCTGCTGAGCACATCTGAATCGTGGCCCTCTTCGCGCTGCTATGCCTGCTCCAGAGTGGTCATCACACGCGGAGACGCAGCCTATGCGCGAGTGAGTGATGCACCGATTCACGCGGCACAGTCTCTGCAGATCCTCGAGGCCCTTCCGCACCACCTGGCCGTCCTCGTCTGCAGTACCGCCATCACGCAGCTCATCACAGCCATCTGGGGCCGCCTCGCCGGCCCGGACACCCACCAACATGCCCTCCACGAGCTCACCGCGCGGCTCCCCCCCGGCCTGAAATCCCTCATCCTCCGCGCATACGACCCTGCCCTCGACCGCAGCCACTCGTTCACTCTCACCCTTCCCAACTTCGCAGCCGCCGCACCTCTCATTCATACCCTCCGCGACGCCGCCCCCGGCCACGGCAGGCTCGCCTCCCTGTCACTGCTTCGCTGCCGCGCTCCTCAGCCCAACCACGGCTCCGGCCCGGCAGTCACTGCAGCGTCAGCGAGCCGCGTCCTGGCTCCGGTCTCTGGCATGGCGGCGCTGCGGAGCCTGCGCGTCGAGGCGTGTGAAAGCCTCAGCCATCGCACCTGGCCCTGCCACTTCATCACGGCCGTCGCGGCCGTCCTCCCTGCCCTGCACAGGCTGACGAGCTTGTGCATCAGCAACGGCATGAGTGCGGGGGCGTACGGCGCGTTGCTCGAACCGCACCTGCGCGGCATGTCCGACCTGGAGCAACTCACACTGAACCGCTGCGGCCTCTTCGCCCGCCGGTCCCCAGAAAGCCCAGCCCAGGTGGAAGGGTTTGCCGCCACGCTGCGCACGCTGCGCGCTCTGACACACCTCTCGCTCACCGGCAACGAGCTTGCGGCGAGCACCTGGACCGCGCTCGGCCCGGTTGTCGCGACGTTGCCCGTCGTGTCGCTCAGCATGGAGGGGTGCTTTGACCACAAGATCCCGGACAGTGGCCGCGAGGCGGTTGCCGCGCTGTGCGGCCTGTCCAAGCTGCAGCGCCTGGCCATCTCAGACTTGCACACATCCGCTGCGCTGCCATTCGAGCAGCTGTCCTGCCTGACCTACCTCAAGCTGCCGGTGCTTCTGGTGCCGGACCCGGTGCAACTGCAGCTGCTGACGCTGCTGGCAAACAGCGGCGCGGCCGCGCTGGAGGAGCTTCACTTTGGCCGATGCGGGAAGAGCCTCGCCATCCGGGACGCTCTATGCCGTTGCCTGACGCTGACGCGTGCGCTGCGCGTGCTGACCCTGTCGTGGCAGGTCAACGAGTTCCCCGACACGATGCCGACAGTGCTGCCGCTGGCGGCGGAACTGCTGTGCCTACACGCGCTGGAGGTGCAGGGGGCGCCGCTGGTCGCCGTCGAGGCGGCGGACGCCCTCGCGCGTTGCTCCCGGCTGACGAAGCTTACGATCACGTGCCGGAAGTTCACGCCGGAATCTGTGGACGCGCTGGCGCGCAGCATGTGCAGCATGACGCGTCTCCGCGCGCTCAACCTTCGCTGGAATGAGCCGACGGAGGACCTGGTCCCTGGCGCGCACGTGCTGCGCGCGCTGTGCAACCTGTCGCGGCTCACGAGTATGCGCCTGTCATGTGAGTTTGGCCTGGCAGACGAGTGCGAGCGGCTGCTCGTCCGGGCGCTGCGGGGGATGCCCAGCCTGCAGGACCTGTGGCTACAGGCGGGCGCGGCTCCACGCCAGCCAGGCAGCAACGGGGGCGTGGGTGTAGTCGAGGGGATCACCGGTCTCCGCGCGCTGCGCGTGCTGGGTCTCTCGGGGGGGATCGTTCGAGACCGCGGCGGTGCAGCGCTGGACGCAGCGCTGCCGCACATGCCTGCGCTGCAAGACGTGAGGGTGGTGCCGTGACTGCAGTCTGCGCCGTTGCGCTGCGGCGGGGGCAGCATGAGCGCTTCCTGCGGCCGGCGGATGCGGAGCGCGGTGGTGTGCACCTGTACGGGTCTGAGGGGGATCAACAGCAGGCAGGGTTGCCTGACTCTTCCTCGCTGGCGGTGTGGCTCAGGGACGTCTTGTCGGGTTGGGGGGGAGGTGCGCGCGACTGCTCCGGCGGCTGCAGCCGGTGCTCATGAGGGGTCGTGCACCCACCCCGGCTGTGGACGAGCCATGCGTCATGGTCCTTGAGGCAGCACCTCGTTTTTGCGGGGGTTCAGAATCGGTCCTTTAGTTTGCGGACAGTACATCAGGGAGAGCTGTCGTAATAATACGGATGTACCGTGATGCCATCAGATGGCCCTGGCATGCATGGCTGCAGGGGTTGAGGATTTCGCCCTCATGGCTGTACCCCGGACACTCCTGAACACCGCTTATCACAGCTCATGCATGGTATATATCACGCATGCTTAAAGGTAACTGGGAAAGACTGCCAGATGAGTAACATAAATCTCCGGAGAATCGCCGCTGTGGAATCTGATGATATTCGCTGGCGATGCTTTTTGGTCCCTGACACTCGATCTGCTGAAAAAAAAACAATAGGAGGATCGAGAATCACGCCAGACCCAAACTGGCATCGGCCACGGCACCCCTACAAGTACGGGCGGACAAAGCAGACGGGTCAATCGCATCCGCTGGGCAGGAAGGGGGTGGAGGCACCGTCGTGACACTCTCGTGCGAGTGGAGGAAGGTGGCAGGCAGAGGGGAGGGCGCAAAGCCAGTGAGCCATGCCCTAAGGAAGGACCAATCCGGGAGGCAGACACCTAGGACTGTGCACGTTCGAGGCGACCGGCAACGACTCCAACAAGGACGCAACACGCACAGACGACGCAATCAGAAAAGCAGCTACAAGGGCACCGCAGCAGTGACGTCGACGCACTGTGGCCACACTCCCAAGCGCAAGGACAGCTCTTGTATTCAGCCTTATCCGGGACGAAAACATGCTCTACATTCAGGGAGATGCATGAACGATTCCCGCTTGCTG
>JAUMHO010063699.1:0-20553 GCA_032360965.1 Ulva armoricana
TTTTTCGTGTGCTTTGGTTGGCTTGTGATTCACCCCTTGGCGCTGCCGGGATTTTGTGCTGATCTCCGTGTAACACTCACTGGCAGGTTGCGCTAGTGCGTGCCTGTTTTGTTGGGGCTTGAGCTAGATCCCCCTTGGCGTTGTTGGGCCTCCCTGTTCCATTCTCATGGTAACACTCACTGGCCGCCCATGGCCAGGTCGACTTCATGTCTTCTTCAGATCAGTCCGTTGTTGAAACGCGCGTAAAATGTTTCTAGAACCTGCATTTCTGTGTATCATTCAAGGCACATGTACTACTTCCTGTCAAGTCGAGTTTGCTGGCACGTCGGCACCGTGATCTCTCCATGAATCTCCGTAAAGATGCCCGCAGCTGCGTTGCTTGGGAGCAAGCCCGCATAATGCCCTCGAAACAGCAGTTGCCAGCATACGACTTGCTTTGAAGACCTAAATCGTTTGAATCCAGGGGAAATAACAAGGGCGTGCTGACCGTGCATGCGCTGTCGCGAAGGGCATCGCACAAAAAATTCTCAGTCAATCTGAAAGCAAAGGCGTGACGCCTTCCCCAAGAAGGAACCCATATGGCAATCGCTTGCCACACCTGGGCCCGTGCACAGCGCTCGGAGCTGGTATGGCTGCGCTGAGCTGTGCACAACATGGCATTCCAACTTTCTTGCCAATTCGCTTGTGTCCTTGATCTTGTTCTTGAAACCGCCCGTGAATACACAGGGATAAACCATGGGCTGCTGCACTTTGTGCCAAGAAACTTCATTGGCCCTGTGAGTACGGTACTGCATGTTGCCATAACTGCGGTGCGTATCGGTCTTGCAGACTCTCTCCGAGTCCACCACCACTTTCGACCTGCCAGCTCGTTTCCTACAGCACATGGTGTCAGATACTGTGCTCACGTTCTACTTTTTGCATGCAAACATGTCAGCATAGTCTATGTCGATGCTGATCAATCCACGTAGACCTGTGATTGGTATGGACTTTGGGCGCTGTATAGCCATGCGTTCACAAATCGGATCTACAAGGGGACGCTGATGCGGGACTGCATGCTGGTGGTGGCGAAGTATCATGTGGTAGCAGTTTCTCACGTGTGTGTGGCCCGTCTATGTCCCTCATATTTCATTTTTCCCCCGATGCAAGTCTAGTTGGGGTACACCCATATGTACAGCGGTGTTGTCACCGTGGAATAGGTGTGAGTTATGTTTCCTTGTTTCATGACTGCAATCCTCACACATGCTCCACACAATGGCCGCCTTCTTCATCACCAGCTTTCTATGGCACATCTTGCCAACATGGACGACATGTTTGTTGACCTAGAAATCAACATAGCTTATTCATTGCTGCGGATGCATCACACATGAGATATGTGCAACGCAGTAGCTGCAGCAGTGTACGGACAGGTCATCTTTACATCTGCCATAGACGCCTGGCTCTGTGCGGGACCGCGTGCTATGGCTACAGTTCACGTGTGACGCCTGTGAAGCATTGTTGGTGCATGCTACCATGTGACCATGCACAGGACAAGCAACTCCGACCGCCGTGTTACCATCGTGGCATCTCTTCCATTGACCCTGCTCTCACATGGACATACGTGACTGCTCCCCCTTTGCCATACCGGTGGGACGCAAGCGTGCTCGCTCTGTTCCCCGGACGAACACCGTTCGACATATAGGGATGAACGACGTTTGAATCGGTGATTTAATGTGTTGGGTTGCAGTGCCGGTTCCGCAGCGGCTATGTCGCCGCTGAAAAAGTAGCCAATGTAGAACGGCTTGTCAACGTGGCGTTGTCTTCGTTTGTTGTGAATGCTCGTCCGCGACTTCGGTGACCTCACGGCGTGGCCCCTTGCCAAGGACCATCAAAGTGGAACGATCTCCGCAGCGATCACGTGTTTCGTAACAGTTAGGCTTGAATTATGGCTGGTCAAAAAGGGTCGTGGTTCTCTAATAGTATCTTGCGGAACCATGCCGCAACTCTGCCAGTCCAACCCAGGGATACTGTCCGCAATGATCCGAACACCATCATATCATTCTACGAAAAGATCCCAACTGACGACATCTCACTTCCTCAGTTTGAGGAATGGGCCATTGCGCGTCTCAGAGGTGCGATGGCGAACTAGAGCAAGCTGTTCCGCATGTTCAGCCGATGTATGGCATGAACTTGAATCAGTGCGATTGCAGTGCTCAAGGGAATCGAATTTTTCAAGTCTCAGAACCGAAAAGAAGCAGACTTCCACAGCTGTGTCTCGAAACTCTTGGACAAGCACATGAAGGTATGCATCAATGCACTGGGATTGCCGCACACACATATTGGCAATCACCGCCGGCCACCCAAGCAAAACATGACATATTCAGGTTCCAGATGATCCTTCTGCAACTCTACTTCTCGACCGCTGCTCTCACTTCATCTTGCGATTGGCATTCTGTGGTACAGAAGAGCATCGAAGGTGGCTATCCATGCAAGAAGTTGAGCTTTTCAGACACCGATATGGGTCTCTTCATGCTCCTGAGAAGGTATTTATACATTGTTGCGATCAGCACTGTGCAGTCATCAACGGATACCGAAAGTGGCACATAACCTACATTCACCACAGGAAGGGCAGGCTCTCTTGAACTGTTGTCAGAGTCTCTACGATCTGTGTGATACACCACATCCGAGTCAACCGCGTAGACCTGGATAGAGCTGAAGCATGTATCTGTCTTGTTATCATCCTGACTTGCAGGCCGAGTTCCTCAAACAAAGAAACATTCCGTATGAGAGAGCGAGTGATGACGAAGTGCGCTCACATAAGAAGCAGCTTTCTCAGGTGACCCTTCATGTGGGCAAGAGCAGGCACGCAGAGAAGTCAGAGTCAGTGCCATTGGAGGATCTGATCAGCATGGAGTTCCATCGGGTACCATTTGAACAAGTGCGTTCCGCCTCAAGCTGATCATGTCAGATGTAAAGCGAATTAAGGCAGATGTACTCCTAATGGTATGCTCGTGAGCGCGCGTTCCTCACTTTCCACCGTGTATCTCTATAGGTGCCTGACCTGGTCGCCACCAGGAGAGTATTTTTATCCAAGGGGGTGGCATATGTCCCCAGCGAAATGTTGTCCTCCGTTATTTCGGGGCTGTTTCGCAAGTATATTAGCAAATGCCTAGTTTTGACTGCCGGTCAAAGAGCAACCGCTGGGGAGGGACAAGAGAATGACCGGCTTGCCCCAATCCTGGCTTCCCTGACTACGAGGTATGTCTGCTTGACCTGCATGCTCAGAATCCAATGAAATCGTAACCCTGCACGAATGGACTAATCCAGTTGAGCGATCTGCCAGGTGAACTGGGACTTCGTGTAGTGCTACCTGCAATTTAATGGCTGATGTGCACAGTTCCACGAGTTGTTCTGGCTTGTTCATGATATTACTTTAGAGCATGTAATGGAAAGGCAGCCGTAATCCTCTGTCGGTGCTGTGCAGGCATATCACGCATGAAGTGGGCGGGGCTGCGCAGCACGCCGGCAACGGCACTCGCATCTCCCTCAGCCAGGTGCCTGCGCTGGCGCAGAAGCAATTCCCACTGTGCATGCAGCACTTGTACGGATCAGTCATGACAGACCACCACTTGAGGCATGCCGGCCGGATGCAGTTGGGTCTGTTTCTGAAAGGTGCTGGCTTGACCATGGAAGAGAGCATGATGTTCTGGCGGCAATCGTTTGCCGCAAGGACACCTGGGGACAAGTTTGACAAGGAGTACGCATACAACATCCGCCACAGCTACGGAAAAGAAGGCAGTCGGAAGGATTATGAACCACATAATTGCCGGAAAATCATTTTGGGTGGGAATCCAAGCGTAGGGGAGGTGCATGGATGTCCTTTCAAGACCCTGGATGCAACCTCGCTACGAGCTTCGATGTCCCGGGCAGGGGTGCCGGCAGAGTGCGACCCTGGATGCGAATTTCTGCCACTGTTTTGTGGTGTTGCCGTTTACAATGGGGACTAACTCTCCTCGGTGCCAATCATGCAAGCACTGGAGGCTGAAAGGTGCCCTATATTGAAGTTCGGTTGAGCTTTGGCGTTGCGTGGTAGATCCATGGAAACAAAGCAAATCGCGACAATGGTACCACGACACAGTATGCCCATCAGGAACAGGCGATAGTTCTCTTCTGCTTCTGCAGGTCAGTTTCAGTGGCTTTGGACAAGGCGAAAGATGGCCACTATCAAATTGCATGCGAATCTGTGTTTGAAGGGCTTTTTGGTGAAAAGCCGAATGAATCTGTCATACACCCAAATACATACCTGGTAGACGCTCTGGAAATCCAGCAGCGGAATCAGACCGCGGCACTAGCATCTCCACTCATCGGTGGTGCTGTGCAAGTCACCCACGGCACATCTTGTGCGGGGACACCGAGCGACATGGGAACGCCTGGACTGCATACGCCAGGTACAGCCGTGAGCTTACAACATCAACAATCATTTTTACGAACGCCGATCAATGTCACCCCCAAGCTTGGGAGAGACACGGTCTCTGTGCATACTCCGCCGCTGCAGGCACAAGGCACCCCGCCCCCAGGAATAGCTGGATCGCCTGTTGCTGGGCTGCACGAATCAAAATAGCTGTTTTTTTATTTTACATTTTTACCCCCATGTAAGCCTATGGTTCGATTCGCTTTCTGGCCAAGTGTACCGTCTGAGGATCACCCCGAGTGCAAGGATGCATGCATAAGGCGAGACCATGCGAACAGCCGTCGCATTGGCCGCGACATGAATTCGCCAAAAGAATCAAAACAGTCTCACACGTGAGAACGCCTCTTGCTGGTCCATCCAGCTCCGTGGTCGTGGTTGACGGACTAACCGAGCGAACTCGGCCTTGGCAAAGTGCTCAGCGGTATCTTCAGTCACCATGACCGCCAGCACATCAAACGCTCCTGCTGACATGAGCAAGCATACTTCCACGTCGATGTTGCAGTTGCGATGCTCTTTGTGTTTCTTGGAGTTCCGAATCATCACACGCCCAGCACATCTTCAACAGACCGAGCGTACAGATTTTCACTAGATGATGCCAAGTCGGAGGTCATCAAGGAGCTGCAGGCAATTCTCCCTGCGTCTGTGAAGCGTTTCATGAAAGAAACTACCTATGACAGTTTAGTCACACACTGTCTGCTATATTTCATCGCAACATTCCAAAAAGATCTGCTTCAGAAGGGCCTGGAGAAAGCCCAGAGGCAACACATGGACGCCTACGACCCGGTGGCCGCAGTTGCAAAATTTGCATCACTGGAGCAAGAAGCCTGCAGACTCGAGGCTGGGATATCTCCCTTATACGCAATGGTGTGGCCTGCAATGGTGTGGCCTGCAATGGTGTGGCCTGCAATGGTATGGGTGATTGCACATTCGTGTGTTTAGCATTACACATGCCAGCACAACAGCAGCAATCAATTTGGTACAGATTATCATGCGGTACTCGAGCTATCAGCATGTGAATCGGGATCGGCTGTTTTTTGAAGGGCTCTACATCACGATCATCAACATCTGTGACGACGCCTTTCAAGCACTGGGTAAACGAAGTGAAATTGAAATGTTTCTGGGAGAGTTGTTCCGGGGCAGGCACTTCAACCTGTGCGATGCTTAATGATGTGCAAAAAACTTGCCAATCACAATCACTGCATTTTGCAGTGTTTCGCTAGCAAGGCTCAAGCATATGGCACATGGTACGTCGGAACGTATGTGAATGCCATAGTTCCCAGACCTCTCCTTTTGACACATGCAGATACAGGCGAATCAATTCTCCAGCTCGATCAATTGATACTCTTTCCCTGAAAGAGGTGTACGCCATCAAACATGAGACTGCGAATCGGGCATTGAACTCCAAACTCTTGTCGTCACTGAACGCAAGGCCGCAGACACTGAGCATCTCTGCAGCTTCGGTCAATAACTCGCCTCTAATCTCTAACTTCATCTCATCTGTCATCACAGCTCGGGCGCTGATCAAGGACCCAGAGTTCCGGAAATCTAAGAGTATGGACCTGTGCTGACTGCCTAGTGCATGAGTACCTATTATGGGTTGGCTACGTAGTAGGTGAAGCAACTGACGCATGACTGCTTTGTGACAGTGCAAGACGCAGCCAACTCGAGCACAGCAAAGTCTGGCACAACAGGAGAGCAAATGAACAGCTCGAGCAAGACAAATGTGCGGCCAGCGAATCTCTGCATTGGAACAGAAGCATCTTCCAATAGAGTTTCTGCAACACCAACAGCGTATCCCCCTGCAGCGCAGCACGGCAAACTCCCAAGTAACAGACTGCAGACGGCCAATACATCGGGGTCAATGGACACAGCCACTATTTCAGATGGTCTTCAGGCGACCACGGTCGTGGACCACCCTGTAGGTGAGAACCAGTGAACTGGAGGAGGAAGCAGTTCTTCTTCCGGCCGTAACTAACGTTGGGCTGAAACATGCTGTGCCGCGCTGGATCTGAGCGTTTTCATTCAATGCCAATGCCGTGATGGATGTGTAGGGGAGTTGGGCCGCAAGCAGTATGTGGGCCCTGGATTTGAGAACTTGACATTCCTGTATGATGACATGATGGCAGACCTGGAAGACCTGCGAGAGTACTGCACATCTGGGCGACATCCAAAACTGGAGATGCGTAAGTCCAGCAGACGAACTATGACAAGGGCAGAATCCGGCTTGTCAACAAAGAGATCATCACCATCTGTGTCCGTAGCAGGAGACTAACAAGCAGGTGTATACAGCTGGTATGCTGTGCCGGCTGGGTGAACTTGTGCTTGTCCAATGCATTGGAGGGGCAGCTGTCCATTTAAGATTTTTCGCCAATCCGACAGGATCAGCAGGCAGTTCCTGGTAGCTGCAGACTAGCACAGTGCTTGTAGCAAGTTTGGATGCGACTGACCAGAGGCCTGTGCGTGAGATGCTATGCACCACATGATACCTCACTCAATATTTGGGCCACGCCGTGTACAAGAAGCATGATGGGACATACTACACAGTTGCACCCAACAAAGTCTGTGAGCATTGACTGACATGTAGATGTCATGAAGTATAGGAACATCACTGGAGGTAATACTACGTTTGAAGATCTTATCTGGGCCAATAGGGGCGGCGTAGATACTTTGCAGATGTGCCACGAGAACATGTGGGAGGAAAAATCAGTATAAACAAGTATTCCAGGCATGAAAACAACAGTAGCTACGCTGGAAATTGACACTGATCCATTTGGCACCAGTGATCATGCCAGGGCGAGATCAGGTCAAGTGCGCAGGGTGCCATACCAGCATGCACATGATCATGTCTATGAACAACACTTGCTTCCATATATGTTACCAGGAGCAACACCTGCTTCCACATGCCGTCCACTGCATTATATTAGTGCAAATGAAACTAGAGTTCTACTGGTTGCATGTAGCTCACTCCCTCTTTTGCTGACACTGGACCTGCACAAGATTTCTTCTCAATGAATACCAGAGACTACTAGGTTTAAGTGTACCACGATACCCCATTTTCTGAAAGGATTGCCAACAATACGTGTGTCTCCAGTAGATTTGTGGTCAATCAGCGACTGTGAGCCCGGAAGTTCAGCTCAGCCAGTAGGCACAGTACATGGAGCGCATGTCGCCCAGCTAGCTGAGCTGAACGCAGGGCAATGTTTGCATAGGGTTTGGCCAATAGCACATGTGGCACATTGTCCCAGTTTTTGGCCAACAGCATGCGCGTCCCGTGTATATGCGGCATATGTGCTGCCAAGCTGCTGTGCACATCACTTCCGCATGTTGGGCTCGGTCATGACTGAGTGAAACGGTAGTGTCACAGGCTTTTTGTATCACTGATGAGTCTGGAACTGTGGTGGTGTGTATACCAAGAGAATTATTTTTGCTGTGTTTCTCATGTGTGTCTTCGCCCGGGTACAAGACATCTTTAGCATGCTGTATGCACATACATCCTGTCGCCCATCCTGTCGCAAGAAACGTACATCGATGAAAGTGTTGAATGAGACTGGTGTGGCCGTTGCGGTGGTTGTCAATGAAAATCACCTGAAAAGGAGCACATCATGTGACCATGCTTTTTAACAGCCCCCTTGAGTGCACTGCAAGTTGCCCACAGATTCCAAAGCAAGATTGCGGAGTTTGCTGTTCTCTGTATCTTCCGGTGCCCATTCAACTGTGGGAGCGCTCATTTCAAAAACCTTCTCCATTGTGGCCTTCTGTTGCGGAACCAAACCTTTGGAGTTGACCTGTTTCTCAAAGTGCTTGTGCCGGGCACTCTGGACGGGGCAATGGCAAGATAGAGGCTCTACACTCACGGCCGATAAGGTGCACAGGCAGGTTGGTCCCCACCGTGACTCAACGGCAGTTGTGACACAGATGGCCATACTCCTAGGAACATAGAAAATAACGTCGGAAAGCTCACTAGCCCCAGGCAGGAGTTGGCTACAGCACCCCTACGAGGACAGGGGAAGAGACGGGATTGGAAAAATACCTACAACGACTGCCACAGGGCACGGGGTCACCGCCGGGGGGTCCAGGCGCTAATCCACTGTGCTATGGATAAATCAGCTATCTGTCCGACAGGCACTTGCCACACGTACCGCCAACATCCGTGCATTCGGGTCAGTAGGGAGGGAACCTAGCCATGAGGCGGCATGCACTGACGAGGCAACCTGGAAAGCATCAGCGAGGAACATACACAACAGACCCCCACTGGCGTAATAGATGCAGCCTGAGGACGTAGTCAAGGAGCAAGGGGAAAATGTATGTCATGGCAACCTTACTACTCTCCCATCCAGGAGTAACGACAAAAAACAAAGCGCTCAATCGACAGGCCATGCACAACAAAGGCGGAAGCTTTGGATTCCAACCACCCTGGCGTTGTGGCCCATGCACACAACGAGGTGAGATGTTTAATATTGCGCCAGCAGTGTTCCACCGAGTGGTCAACATGAACATGGAGGACATATACTCGTGGCTCACGCAGCCGCCAGGTGCAATCTTAAGACGGGCGTCCACACATGCAGCCGACAGGTGCCATCTCAAGACGGGTGTCCGCAAGATTACCACAAGTCATGCAGGAGGTGTGGCGTAACAACATAGCCAAGTGTACCACAGCAGAGATGACTAAACTTTACGGAGCAGGAGTGTGTCCGTGGTTGACTGTGTGTCAGAGTCTGGGATGGTTTTACGGGCCCGGAACCCAAAGATCCTGACATTTTCAGGGTCCAAAATGCATACCCCTGAAATTGGGGAAATCAGAAAACTGCAAGGGCAAATGCATGAGATCTAGTAATCCCGAAACTTCCGAGCCGACATGCAAAAACCCGGGAATCGGGGATTCGGGTTTCGCCCATCCCATGTGAGACATTTTCATTTTTTGTCCCGAGCGCCCCCGGCCGCCCACACGAGTATTCCCCGAGTGCCGCCGCCCGTGCCGCCGCGCGCGATGTAGTGAATCGTGTACCAATAAGGAGGAAACTGCGTCACTGAGGTGAAGCCCCCATGTGACTGGGAACGCGAGTCGGCCCCAAACCACGATGGTGACTTTGGAAATGTTGAAGGACCCAATGTAACCTGTGTTTGTGTGCTTCGTCGTGTTTCTCCTTGACCTTGCTCCTTGGCTCATCAGCAATTGGCCCGTGTCAAATCTCTGCCGCTGTTATTTGCTGGGCGCTTCCGCTCTCTGGGTTACTGCATTTGAACTTGGTCTTCTTCATTTTGGCTGGGTGATACCTCTGCCCGGTGGGTCGCATGGTACCTGCTTTGCGTGATTGGGTGCCAGCCTGCCCCAAGCCACGACAGCAAGAATCGTCGCCGCGCTGCTGGACGCAGTGCAGCTGTTGGATGTGTCCTCCGTATCCCCTCTTGCAGCATCCTCTTGTAGAGGACATGAGGCAACCTCCCACTTGGGTTGGGCGTGACTTCTGTCTTGACGTTTTCCCTTTTCAAAGCATGGCCAATTAGCACCTTCGTCCCATCACAAAAGTAACTCTCGGCTGTATGGTGGTCCTTAGCCATGAGTGTTTAGCCATACGCGTTTCTTTGTGCGGATCTATCCATACCTAGGGGTTTGAACGTATGTATGTATGATTACATCGCCGTATCCATAAGGACATTGACACCTCCGGCAACCGGGACCAACGTGCTGGTCACGAGACAAGGTTTGTGCCCCCTGTTTCTGGAACCGGTGTATGAACGACATGCAGACATGGCTAAAGCGAATCCAGTGGAGCACAGATGGAGGCATATTGAGCACTTGATGTTGTGATGTGCGCGGCATGTCTCCGGCAATGGCCTGTGCGGTGTGGCCTGCCCGAGACACGACATCCTGCGTGCTACTACCGCGAGCGACGCGGCCAATGCGGTTGTGCAAAGTTCATTCCCGGGTGGACTCCAGGACGAGGATGTTGCGTCTGCGTGTACTGTCCCTTTTTACTGGACCCTGTGCATATCTTCAGAGATTGTCGAGCCACATAAAGCGGCTCTGCACTCACTTTGTGGCTGGCTTTGTCATTGGCACGGCAACCTGCATTGCACGCGCATGTGGGCACGTCCCGGGTTCGTCTACGGCTACGTGCGCTCTCCGCCTGCCGGAATGGTCCCATGTCCGTGTGTGGATGTCTGACTCCCCTGCCCCGTGTAGTTCTGCATGGGAGGACTCCGTGATGGGCTTCACTGTGCCTGATGTTTCTGTTTCTGTCCGGCCCCTGCGCGTAGTGGTGCTGTGGCCGATGCCCGGTTGATTTGGCGTGATACCCGAGGTTTCTTCTTTGTTTTTGGGGAGAAGGTTTGCATGCAACTGCTCTTTCAGTGGTTCTCCGCGGAACAGCACGGTCCAACCCCAAGGTATGCATAGATCCGCACTAATCCAGGCCCAGAGTCTTGAAAGCACGGCCCAGCACTACATGCAGAGGCACAAACAAGACACTCTCAAAGACGACAGCACGGCGCAAATGCACAGTGAATCGTCAGTTTGCCCTGCCCCATGCTGATCGACTGGCACCACGTAGCTGGCCTGGATGCACATGGGCATAAGCTTGAACACAAGCGAGGCTTGCTTGTTGGGTTTGGCAGGCTGCGTGGGTTTGAGAAGTGGCGCATGTGTTGAGGTTCCGTATTCATCCTGACAGGGACATAGGCTACTACCATATGCATGTCGATTGAGTGCAAACAAGTACCGGGTTATCTCTAAGGTAAAGCTCATGGCCAGCACAGTCGTGATATCGCATGCTGCGCATGCACATGTGCCTACTTTCAGAATGGGTTACACGGAAAATGGAACAAAGTGCCGGCATCACCGACGTGGGCGACGCACAAGGCATCACAAGCAAAAGATCCACAAACAAGCACAACAGTCATCCCACCCGGTTGGTGGTTGTCGCTCTGCAATGTAACTGTACAGACACGATGTATCTACCACAATGCTCAGCAGGAAGTCAGGGTACTGGTCAGCTGCAGAACAATGTGATCAAAGTACTGGGCACCAGGAGAGGAGCCACCGACAATGACAGGCTGGTGTTGGGTTGCCTTGGCGTACTTCGAAACAATCCTCTGAATTGCTGCCTGGCCGCTATCGTCATCACTTGCAGCCATACAAACAGATCCACCGCTGCCCCCCCCTGTGATTTTTGCCCCAAATATTGACGAAAAGCCTTTAGCGCCACTCTCTAACAATTGTTCCCTTGCCAACATGACTAATTTATCTGTGCCAGATGAAACGAGCCCACACTGCTGATATCCAGAGTGGCTCTGAAACATTAGCTCTCCGATTGCGTCAAACGTAGCACCGCCAGCGATTGATGTAGCCCAACTCGTTGCCAACTCGCCGTGCGTCGTGCTGCATGCCTCAATCAACATTTTCATCATCCCAGCTCGCTGGTGTTCATGAATGGGATGTGCAGCAGCTAGGCGCGTGTGGTACCTGTAGCGCTTTCTGGTCTGAGGGACCACGCTGTGCACTGAAGATTCCAGGCCATTGCACTAGCCTGGCATGATGTGTACGGAGGCAGCACCACACCTGTGTTCGGGCACAACTGTGGTCAAAATGTCATCATGAGAGCCGACTGTCCGTAAAAAATCTGCAACGGCAGCAGGTGATGTGAAACCTGTGAAACACAGACACTGACAGTGAGCTGCATACGAAGATAGGTTGATCTCTCTGTCTGTTCCGGGTTTGTCTGTGACTCGGCTCTGCTACGTGCACCTCGCCCCTGGTTCAACGTCCGCAAGATGACCTACTGTGGCTTGTAGGTGACCCACAGCGTGTGAAATAGCATGGTACCCCTGCAAGTCGAAGAAGTAGCACCTTCGCCTAATATCTCCCTGGGGATAGTTTCAGATATCCCTGAGTTCCAGAGGCTCGGGGATATGTTGGCAAGACAGCATGGCACTGGAATCGGGGGGATACTCCTGGTAGGCCTGCGCTTATCAGAAGGAGTATTCTGCATGTCCTGCAATCGATCTTTCCCTGTGGAAACACAACATTGATTAGGCAGCCCCAGCCATTGGCTCAGGCAGCGCCGATGCACACAAAAATACGTGACACGGTGTACATTGGTTGTTCACACCAGCACTGCACGCTTCACATACTGCAGCCCCATGAAGGCAGCAGCACGAACTCGGCTGTAACTATCCCCAGCAACCGAATGGTATGCACCAGAATCGACTGCCCAGAACTTCAGTCCAGCCGGGATTGGCAGGCGGCCCACAACTTGCCCTGGCTGACACAGGACGGCGAGTAGCTCGTCCTGCTGCCCCAAAGAACAAGCCATCTGATCCATGATCCCACAAGGAGCCCCAACAACCAGGTTTTCTGCCTGTAAACCATCTGCTGATGAGACTTGCACTACAAAGAGGCAGGGCATCTCGCTGTGCACGTGGAAGAAGATGGTGGGCTTCACACCTGATGACAGTACTGTGCCACCTGCTGGCCATCTAGTTGCAGCTCTAGGGCAACGTTGAGGGCTTGCATGACAGCCACTTCAAGGGCAGCTGAGGACGCCAAGCCCTTGCCTGCTGGCAGCGTTGCCCTCACATTGTTCACAAAGAAGCGCCAAGGAAATACAAGTGGATGCGGGAGTACCTTCCGGTATGTCTGAGCTGATGAGTATCGCCAAACAGTCCGAAAGCCTGACACCTAATTCATGCATGAGAACACAAAGGCACCCAATGACATACGCAGCCCAGCGGCTAGCAGCTTGAGCTGTGAGCATGCGCTGAAGCTCGTCATACGGCTTTGGGTGCTGGCCGTCCATCAGCTCGTCGACTGTCATGTGGAAGGAAGGTGACCTGCATCCAGTACATGCTCTAGCCACATGCCATGGTCTGCTCCACATGCCATGGTCTGCTCCATATGGCAGCAAGCTACAGCAAAGCGGAAGGTTCACATCCCAAGCTACCTCACCTGTTCTCCCGGTCAGCAAAGAGTGAAACAAGCCGAATTACAGGCCGTGACAGTTGGGCTTTATCAGGGGCCTGCATATGGTGCCACCTCCTTGCAGTTGCGCAGTGTTGAAGCTGCAGCGCCACATGGCAGGCAAGGTCCACAGGTAGCTGCAGCACCAATGAGCCGCTGTAGTCAGCAAAGCCCCCCATCACATCGCATCGCCTGCACGCCGTTCACTCTCCAGCAACAATACCCGAAAATGCACACTGGCTCATCAACGACAACAGTGACAGCCCAGCAAAGCTATGATCGACAGAACTGGCGAGGAACGTCGCAATGCCGGATCTGCTCAAGCGCTCTGATCACCGCGCAGGAATCAGATGCAACATCTAGCATGGAAGAGCTTTGAGGTGGTAGGAGCACCCTGGGGCCCGAGTGACAAGTAGAGGCTCCTCCCAGAGGAAGAGGCTGCAGGCGGCGGTCTGCTCCGGGAGGAGCTGCTGCAGTTGCTCCGCACTGCCCGGGCAGCGGTCAAGCTCTGCCAGCTGCACAAGCCGCTGGGAAAACGCAGTCGTGTCTGGCCGAGTGGCGAGCAACGCAGCGCCGCCCTCTGAAAGCACCAGCATGCCTTCTGGTAAGGCTACCTCGGACTCTCCTACGGCATCCTTGAGTGACTCCATGAACGAAGGCCGCACCGACACCGTCAACGTCCTGCATCACCAGTATTTGCCAGACATCTGTGCAGTGTGTTTGTGTACTCATCTTTGTGCACGCATGGCGTCACATGTCTTGTACACCATGTGATCTAAAACTCCTAGTTACAGAGGTACAACCACGGACCGTGCACTGAAATCATTCTGCCAGTCTGTGGTAGGTGCATGATTCTGTGCCATCGAGTACAGTCAAGGTCAGGGCATTAGGTCTTGTGTCGTCTGATTTTCTACCTTATCCAACCAACGCAGGACACACCAGGCTCTCAGACAAGACAATGTACCGCAGCAACATGACCTCTGTACCCTGATAGTATCCGTGTGTGCGAAATTGCATGCCAGGCGACACACGAAACGGGCTTCTGAAGTGTGCATGCATCTGCAGCTACACTGGTAGGGACATAGAGGGCAGGAAGAGCTGCACCGTGCCATCTGCTCGCGAACCCTCACGCCATGGAGCTCAAACCCATGTACAACATACCTGCACGACGCTCGCCCCAGTGATCACATCACATCTGCAGTAGAGCGTGAAACCTCGACTAAACTGTGTATTGGCTGCCGTCAAAAGGAGGAGGATGCACACGACACGAGGCTCTTCTGCGGGCTTAATGGCTGCTGCTGCTGGGCCATGCTCTCCACGATACGGTCGGCAACCACCTGAGCTCCGTCCATCGGTTGCCTGCACACGGTCTCCCTGACAATTGCCACCCTCTGCACATCAAGCGCCACGAGGTGGGTGCTCACCCAAATCGAATCTGGCCGGTGGTCACGTCAGGCAACGCACGGAGGAGAAAGCAAGCAGAAGCACACTTATATGACATTTGTGCACGCAGGGCCTGCTGCAGGTATGGGGCCCAGCGGCCGTTGATGAAGTCTGCCCGAGAAATCTCGATGGCGCCCCCAGCTTGAGCCAACAGCTTTCGCAGGTAAGGCTCCTCTAGGAAGTGGTCCCGCCTGACGAAGCACAGTGGAGTGCGTGCCATGATGCACTCAGACACCTACAGGCCACGCCTGCATGTGCCGCTGTCAACCAGTCATTCACTAGGAACACTGATACACGCACTGCCTCATGGCCGCTGCCTGGTTTGTGATGAATGGCAATGGACGCTTGGATGGGTCAGGCATCTGCTTAGATGAATCCAGGTGTACTCGATAGCATGCTTCAACAGCGAGTCAGCGAAAGGGACGTCAGGCCTGTTCATGAATCAGAAAAGCAAAGCATGTCCGGTGTCAGGCAGCTGAGAGGAGAGTGGATGGAACATGGGGCCGCACGCCGCCGTAGCCAATCTTGCCAAGCACGCAGTCTGCTGCTGCCACAATGTCAGGCACATAGGCATCCGCTGCGGCCATGATGAATCGAGGTGGCAGAGACCCGCCTGGTGCTGCACGAATATCTCCGCTGTTGCTGTAGGGATGGGCAGCATGTGCATGCAGGATCTCTGTGCATCTCTGGCATAGCTGCGTAGCAGCAGGTGCGCATAGTGAGCAGGTGGGGCGGACACAGCGGAAGACATACTCAAGGGCTTTCCACCACTACACACGACACAGATCCAGCCATGGGGCAGCCAGTCCTCCTGGGGATCCAGAGTCAGTGCATGCGCTCCAAACATGAACACGCACACCCGGTCGCCGTCTGAGATCCCAAGGCCTGTCCGCACCTGTACTCATGGCATGGACTAAGCTGGCATGCTATGCTTGAGAATGAGCAAGGCTGTGGCGATGCTTGGGCGGGGGCCCAGCTGGTGAGCATTCATCAGCCGTGACAGTGAACAGCCAAAAGTGCCTTTGGTCATGATGTCGATTAGGTGCTGCCTGGCATCGTCAACACTGTCTGCATCCATCAACCATCCGGTGTTGCGCCACAGCGCAAGCTGCATGGTTCCTTGTATAGAATAAATCTTCCCAACGTCTACAATCTCAATCTTGTTCCGCATTAGCTCGTAAGCAAGCAATGAATGGATGATCAGCGTCACAGTGGCACCAGCGGCAAAATCGGAGACAGGGTGTTTTTTCACTGCCATCTAAGTTTGAACACCAAGCCAGCCTATGGCTGTCATTGCCAGAGAGCAGCACGGTCGACACGAGGTAGTACCCCTTTGATGAGGCGGATTATGGGAACAGACCTGGGCAGCAGGCGTCTGGACTGGCCGGACGACAAGCGGGACATCAATGACATGCCCAAATGCTGGCATGGGCGTGAAGCCTGGTAGTCGCAGCAGCGTGCTGCAGCATGCATAGTCTGCAGCGATGTTTCGCATCATGTCATGGCGCCGGGGGTCCGCTCCATGCTTGGCCAGGTACTCTGAGTATACGAAGTCCCAGCTGAAGTTGGTCACTGCTACTGACACGATTCTGGCGCGAGCGGCAGCTTGACAGGGCATTGGAACAACGTCGGTGACCACAACATCGATCCTGTTGCTGACTAGCCAAGACGTCTCGTTCTGCATGCGAGTAGTCGTGATGGTACAACTGACACATCAAACCAGGACGGCTCACTTGATATGATTTCACGGCCTGCACATGCCTCATGTACAGCAGGGCATTGAATTTTGGTGAGAGTGGGATGCGTGCCAGCAGCTGCTCCTCACGCTCAGTTTCACTAAGCCGCATGTACTCGTCCAATGACGCGTTCATGTCGACAGTGAAAGCATGAGGCTGCAGTGCACCGCTGTCAAATATTCTGGTGCGAAAATCGAATTTGGTCTTCTCCTGCTCTGTGAGCTGGCTCTGAAAAAACAGGCCAATTGCAGCGCCGGAGACAACAATCACCTCGCAGTGCTCCTTCGCAAGCAAGCACTTGACAACCTGCACAATGAAATGGATTCCCATTTTATGAATTCATGCCCTATGCAAAAAAGTATACTAGTGACCGCGCCCTCTGTGCACCGAATGCCCTGATTGGTGCCCATACCTCCAGCGACCTGGTGGCATGACCAAGTCCATGAGGAGTGACGTAGTAGCTGATTTTCCATGGTTGATCCATTAGAAATTATGCAGTCACGGTTGGAAATCTGAAGAGAATTTTGATCGCGACGCTGGCTTACGACGCTGACACCGAATCAGCCTATCTGCCCTATATGAGATGTGATTGTGACACACAGCAATGGCGATCAAATAGTCCAACAGGGGTGATATTCGCGTATCCCGGATATTGGTTGGCCATCCGCGTCAATTGTGCTGGTCCAAAACCTCAATTCACTTTGTTGGAGTGTGTGTCCTGGGGGTTAATTGACACATAACCATGACACACGGACGTACATATTGAAAGCTACACATGTCACTTCAGACATCAGACTGAACGATGACTCCGGAAGTGATGAACATGGCTCCGGCGCGTGCACCTGCACTATGCGGATCACCAGTGGACACTAACACCGTAGTGCATGCACATGCAATCTTTGCAACAAACAGCTGCTTGCGCAAAGCTTGACTATCGTGCATGCGGCATGGCCGAAATCTTGTTGAGCTAGAGAAGCAGCTGGCCTTTAAATAAGACCCAAGTGGGTGTTGGCCATACGCCTTGACAAATTACAAGGGCAAAGGTCAAGTGCCCACACGGAGTGCTCAAACGTCTGCCGAGGTTGCTCCAGAATCATGAGGCGTCATGACACCCACGCTTGTGACAACCCCCCCTGCCAGCTGTCCCTCCCCGCCAGCCACCACTCCCCGCCCAGTCTCATCCATTCCCACCTACACGCCCTCGCCCTGGGTCATTCCGAACGCCGCCACGGAGGGGCTTGTCGCATCCTTGCTTCTGCCGCCTGGATTACTTGCCCGCGATGTGCACGTCTGGTGGCGGTGGGGTTTGCACGCAGGTTTCTGGGGCGTGTGGTCTGGGGGTCTACCGACAGTCGGAGCTATTTTGCATTGTCCTTGCTCCATTTGGGGCGTTGTGAGAAGTCTAGGGGTTTGGTTTGTTTGGGTATTGTTTGGTTCGGTCTGTTTGCGTGGCTTTATAATTTAAGGACGAATGATTTGGGTGAGGTGACTGTTGTGTTGCATGTGCTTGGTTTGCTTGTGCTGGCTCGTGCGTTTACCCCTGGGCGAGGCCGGGCTGCTGCATTGATCTCTGTGTAACGCCGTACTGCGAAGTTGTGGTCAGCAAGCTTGTGACTTGTGGCTTTAGACATCCTTCAGGGTTGTTTAAGGTTGTGTACACGTATACACGAACCTCAGTGCTGGGCTGCTCGCCCCCTCCGTGCTGGGCTGTTCGCCCTCCCCGGTCCCTCTCCTTCCTCTATTAATAGAGAATATTCGATCCCCCCCTGCTGCGAGCCCCACCCCCCCTCCCCTTTCCCAATATCCGCAAGCCCGGACCCCGGCCTGCCTGCCCTCGCCCGCACCGTCATTTAAACCCCGTCACCCCCGCCCCAGCCACTTCTGTTCGCGGGTGCCCTGGGGGAGGGGGTTCCGCGTGCCCGCCTTCGCTGTCGTGGGTGGTTGCCCATGGCGTGCTTGTTTGGCGACAGTGGGATGTGCATGCGGGATTCTGGTGCGTGCTGGCTTCCAGGGCCGGCTCTGTTTGTGTCGGGGTGTTTCTAATTTGTTGCTGCTGCATTCGGGGCATTGTGAGTTGTCTGGCTGGTGGGTTTGCTGTTGTCTGTGTGTTTATGTATGGCATTTCGGGGCAGTGGGTGGTTATGGATGTGACGCCGGGTTGGATTGTGTGGTTGTTAGGTTGTTTTAGTTGTTTTGTCGTTTGCTTGGTTTTGTTTGTGATTTTACCCCTTGGCGCTGCCGGGCTTTTGGGTTGATCTCTGTGTAACACATGTACACATACCCTAGTTTATAGCGACGAGACGAAAGGTAAGCTGCCAACACTAGTCTGGTCCTGCAGCAGCCAATGGCGGGATTGACCACATCGTAAAACCTGGAATATACCTGATCAACTTGTGACTTGTTGTGATTGGTGCTTTATGACTCGCTCGCTGGCGTACATATGTTGAACTATGCAGACAGCTGCCCTACAGCTACCCAAAAACCAAAACAAGATAAATCGGGCATCACAACAAACCTGGCATGTGGCACGTGTGGCATGGGGGTGATGACCAGGTGCACGGGCTTCAGCTTGCTAATGTGATCATTGCGTCGGGTCATTCTTTGACCTGTTTCCAATGCAGCGGCATATCACCCACCTGGAGCACAACCGGCTCTGTCACTGAGCTCCTGTTGCTTCAACAACAATTGGAATTGTGGTTGCCAAAGTGGTCCACCACCAAAGATGCCTCCTGGGCGGCACAATCCCCCTGCCCTTCTCAACTAGCAGCGGAGCACTGTGGTTCTGCCATCTGGAAAATGCATACTCTTCCATGAGCATGTGACCGAGGCCAGGCACATCAAGGCGTATCACCCAAATGACTTATCTACTTGCCGAGATCGGCGTTCCGGAGTTGGCGCCAATGCTGAGCTTATCATAATTAGCTGGCTGCACTGGGAGGGTGTGCAATCCAGAGTCGCCCCTGATGAAGACTGCCAATGCCCTGATCAGGACTACTCGTCTCCTACACGCAAGGTGACCATCACTTGAAACAGCATTGCACAGCATCCTTTACGTGCTCACATCAGGACAGTCTTGGTTCTGACTGACATCGCCTCTTGATCATGAGCTTGTTCTTCCCCGGGTTCAGGTGCACGTGGACATGCACGTGGACATGCGCACAGCAGCAGCGTGTCACAGTCGAAGCATGCACATGCGGGAAATCTAGCATTAACGCTACTATCCTCGCAGTGTGCCATCATCTTCTGTGATCCACTGAGTCCGATTCTGCTGCCCATGCAGAGTCCATGTTTTTGCAGGTTCTGGGTTCCCATGTAGACAGTGAGACCAAAATCGTTTCCGACAACGGGTGTGGCGATGCCTCTGCACGTCATGCCACCCCATGCCCATGCACTACCCTAGAAGCTCGAGCGCACAGCCTAGTGGCTTGGACTAGAGCGCACTGCAGGCACAACACGTGCCTGGCTACCGCACATCCCATTTCCAAGCACAAGCCACTTCCAAGCACATCACTGGGATTACGAAACAATGATAGTCCTGCAGCATTACACACAGCAAGATTTTGGCTACATCGAGCATTGGAGGTTCTACGTTACATGCAGTTGGGGCTTATAATTATGTTCCAGAGTCTTTCTAGACATCAGCAGTGCAGGCTCGTTTTAGCTGACACGAACCAGCTGGTCAAATTGGCAAAAAAACAGCTGTTGGATACCACAGGTGAAGGCTCGTGGTATTTTTAGGGGGGGATTGCACAGGGGGCGGCAGCGATGAATCTGCTGGCCTGGTGATACCTGAAGATAATAGACATCAGGCGGCAGTTCTCACGATGGCTACACAGTGCGTCAAGGCTACCTCACACCAGCCTGTCCTTGTTGGCGGCTATTCTCCAGGCGACTAATGTAAATGTAAATGTAAATGTAAATGTGACACTTACTCGCCATATCCTACAAGGACTTTGACATCTCCGGATAAC
>JAUMHO010063710.1:0-20484 GCA_032360965.1 Ulva armoricana
ATCGGCATGTGCATTGCAGCGAACAAGGTGCGCGGCGTGCGCGCGGCCATCGCCCACGACGAGCTGACGGCCCAGATATCACGCACGCACAACGACGCCAACGTGCTGTGCCTCTCGGCCGACCTGCTCGGCCAGCGGCTCATCGAGAAGATCAGCGACGTGTGGCTGACCACGGCGTTTCTGGGCGGGCGGCACGAGCGGCGGCTGAAAGAGATCGACGCGATCGAGCGCGGCGAGGACCCGACGAAGGTGGCGTGAGGCGCGGTGTGTTGGTGGACCGCGCAGGTGGGGCGGACATCTTGTCCGCCCCTGGCAAGGCCCTGCTCTCTCGTTGCGTGTGTCCGGGCCGCAGCCTCAGCGGCCCGACGTGTCTTCGCGTTTTTCACGGATCGCCCGCACCAGCAGGCTGTTGAGCTGCCGTGCGACCGGCCCCGCCGCGGCACCGGTGGCGGTGGGTTTGCCATCCACGTGCGTCACGCTCGACACCATCGTGGTGGTGCCCCACAGCATCACCTCGCTGGCCGCGCTCAGCTCCTCGGCACGCACGGGCCGTTGCACGATCGTGGGTTCGAGGTCGAGGATGATCTGCCGCGTGATGCCGTTGAGAAACGAGGCGGACTCGACCGAAGGCGTAGCGATCTCGACGCCGGTGCCGCGCGGCAGCACGATCGCCACATTGCAATAGGTGCCCTCCGTCAGCAGGCCGTCGCGCACCAGCACGGCCTCGTCTGCGCCCGCATCGCCCGCCGCGAGCGACGGGATGATGTTGCCCAGCAGCGAGATCGACTTGATTTGGCCGCGGTGCCAGCGCAGGTCGGGCTGGAGCACGATGCGTTTGAGCGCGGGCCCGCGTGATTCGTCGGTGTTCAGGCCGCTCAGCGGCGTGCAATAGCCGAACACGCTGGGCGCGAGCGGCCCGGCGGGCACGCGGCTGCGGGCGGGCTTGCCGTCGATGATCGCGGGTGTGCCGCGCGTGATCTGCCAGTAGATGAAGGTGTCGGCGACGGCGTTCGCCGCGAGCAGCTCGTGCGTGAGCGGCTCCAGTTGCCGCGTGTCCCACGCAATGCGGCACGCGGCCAGCCCTTCGGCCAGCCGGCGGATGTGCCGCTGCACGCCGATGATGTGGGGCGGGCCGCTCGGGGCGAGGCGCACGGAGCGCAGGCCCTCGTACAGCCCATCGCCGAAGATGAAGCCGCGGTCAAACACGCTGACCTGTGCCCGCTCGGCGGGGACGAGTTGGCCGTTGAGGTGGACGAGCAAGGGCAGAGCGTAGGTGATAGGTGCCAGGGAAGAGCCAGACGGATGCACGCCGGGCTCTCCGGCTGCCACCTATCACCCGCCACCTGTCGCCTCACAGCAGCGCAATCGGGTCCACATCCACCGCTGTGTGCGTATCACTCTTCAGCAGGCCCTGGGCGCGCACGCTTTGCAGGATGTGCTGGATGATGCCGCGGGTTGAGGCGAGGAACTCGATGGCGATGCGGTGGTGGTTGGCGATGCGTGCGAGCGGGCACGGAAACGGCGGGCGCAGCCGCACGGGTGGCGGCTCGTTGCGCGTCGGCTCGGCGCGGCGGCCATCAGGTGTCGGCTCGGCGAGCCGACCTACCGGGAGCGCGGCGATGGCCGCGGTGAGCGCGGCGTGAATGGCACGCGCGGCGGATGTGGCCTTGGCGTGGTCGGTGTCGCGGCACACGATGCGGGCCATGCGTGTGGCGGGCGGCAGGCCCGAGCGGATGCGGGTCTCAAGTTCGGCCGTGGCGAAGGCCGGGTAGTCGTGGCGCGCCGCGAGCGTGATGGCGGGGGCTGCGGGCTCCATGGTCTGCACGATGACCAGGCCTGGGTGGTCGGCGCGGCCCGCGCGGCCCGCCACCTGACTCACGAGTTGATACGTGCGTTCGGTAGCCCGAAAGTCCGGGAGGGCGAGCGCGGTATCGGCGTTGATCACGCCCACCAGGCGCACGTTGGGAAAGTCCAGCCCCTTGGCGATCATCTGCGTACCCAGCAGCACTCGGGCCTTGCCGCTGGCGAAACGGTCGAGTGCGCGGAAGTAGTCCTTGGCGGTGTGCATGGTGTCGGAGTCGAGGCGCAAGAGCGTGTCGCCGAGTTTGAGGCCGTGGCTCACGGTGAACTTGCGTTCGAGCTCCTCTTCCACGCGCTGCGTGCCCAGGCCGAAGGTGTTGATGTTGCCCGAGCACACGGGGCAGACCTTGGGGAGTCGGACTTCGGTGAGGCAGTGGTGGCAGCGCACGAAGGCGGCGCGCTCGCCGTGTTCGCCCGCGCGCTCGCTCGCGCTATCGCGCTCGGGCAGGCGATGGTGGTGATACACCATGGTGGCGTCGCAGTCGGTGCAGCCCATCACCCATCCGCACTTGGGGTCCGCGCAGGTGATGTAGTTGGCGTAGCCGCGCCGGTTGAGCAGGAGCATCGCCTGGCCGCCCGCGGAGAGGGTCTGCTCGAGGGCGCGCTCGAGCGTGGGGCCCAGCAGGTGCAGGTGCCGGTCGCGCCAGCCTGACACCTGGCTGCGCAGGCGGCGCTCGTCGGCAAGGTCCACGATCTGCACGCGCGGCATGGGCGCGCCGGTGGCGCGCCGGGGCAGGTGCCAAAGGTGGTACTTGGAGGGCG
This sequence comes from Ulva armoricana, assembly GCA_032360965.1. Classification (NCBI taxonomy): domain Eukaryota; kingdom Viridiplantae; phylum Chlorophyta; class Ulvophyceae; order Ulvales; family Ulvaceae; genus Ulva; species Ulva armoricana. The sequence continues at coordinate 2,623 of JAUMHO010063710.1, forward strand.
AGGCACTGGGGTCGCCACGGCGACTCTGCGGCACTGGGCACTGGGCACTGGGCCGTGTACCGGCGGGGTGTACCTGTGCGGGGATCGCGTTCGCGTAGCTCTCCAGCGAGGGCGTGGCCGAGCCAAGCACCACGGGGCAGCCCGCGAGGTGGGCGCGCTTCACGGCCACATCGCGGGCGTGGTAGCGGGGGAGTTGGTCCTGCTTGTACGAGGAGTCGTGCTCTTCATCCACCACGATGACGCCCACGTTGGCGAGGGGCGCGAAAATGGCCGAGCGTGCGCCAACCACCACGCGCAGCGTGCCCGCCGCGCAGGCGGCCCACTGGGCGTGGCGCTGCGAGGCCGAAAGGCCGGAGTGAAGCACGGCCACGTGCGCGCCGAGCCGGTCGATGAACCGGCGCGAGGTCTGCGGCGTGAGGGCGATCTCGGGCACGAGCACGATCGCGCTCTGGCCCCGCGCGAGCGCCGCCTCGATCACGCGCAGGTACACCTCCGTCTTGCCCGAGCCCGTTACCCCCAGCAGCAGGTGCGCGGCGAACGTGCCCAGCGTCGCGGAGATGCCCGCAACGGCCACGGCTTGGTCGGCGTTGAGCGATGGGTGCGCGGCGGGTGTGGCAGGTGAAGGGCTCGATGCGTCCGCCGCGTCGTCGTCGTCGATGTCGGCGTGCGCGTGGACCTCGCTGCGGGTCTCGGCACGCAGAATGCCCAGCGTCGTGAGCTTCTTGACGGCTGGCGCGGCGATGTTCGCGGCGTTCTTGAGCGAGGCGGGCGTGAGGGGGAAGGTGCTGGGGGGAAGAGCGCGCAGGGTGTCGATGTGCTTGCGGAGTTGCGGCGAGAGCTTGGGCGGCGATGAGCCCACCGCCGGGGCAGCGGCCGCGGGCAGGAGGTGGAGGTAGGTGGTTTGCCGGGCACCGGTGCCGCGCTTGACGGCGGCGGGCATCATGGAGGAGAGCGCCATGCCCAGGGGGCAGATGTAGTAGTGGGCGAGCCACTCGGCGAGTGGGAGGAGGCTCGCGGGCAGCGCCGAGCCCGTGCGACCAAGGACCGATTTCACCTTTGACGGGGGAAAGCCGTCGAGCAGTTCGGTGCCGCCGACTCGGACCACGATGCCGGGCGCGGCGGTGTCGCCCCGGCCCAGGGGCACGCGCACGCGGTCGCCGGGCGTGATGTCGGCGTCGGTGGTGCGGTAGGTCAGGGCGTGGTCCGCGGCGGCTCCGGTGCGCGAGCCGTGGTCGATGGAGCGTTCGACCGCGACGCGCAGGAACCGTGTGCCTGGGGGCATGGCCGCCAGTGCAGCGCCAGGGCTGCGCGAGGCTTCTGGCTCGGGATGGTGGCCGAAGAGATCGCTCACTCGCGCTACAGTACCCGCTATGAGCCAGGGCTTCGGAGCACCAACGGTCGGACGGCTCGCGTTGCAGGACGGGGCCGTGTTCGAGGGGCTCGCGTTCGGGGCCGTGGGGAAGGGCCTGGCCGTGCCGGCCGAGGTGGTCTTCAACACCGCCATGTGCGGGTATCAGGAAGCCCTGACCGATCCGAGCTACACGGGTCAGATTCTCGTGATGACCAGCACCATGATGGGCAACTACGGCGTGAACGCCGCGGACGTGGAGAGCGCCAAAGTGCAGGTGTCGGGCTTCGTGGTGCGTGAGCTTTCGCGCATCGCGTCCAACTACCGGAGCACGGAGGACCTGTCGGCGTACCTGGCTCGCCACAACGTGCTGGGCCTGCACGGCATCGACACGCGGGCGCTCACGCGCCGGCTGCGCTCGACCGGCGTGATGCAGGGTGTGATCACCGATCGCACCAACCTCAGCGACGAGCAACTGGTGAAGATGGCCAAAGAGGCCCCGAGCATGAACGGGCAGAATCTGGTGCCGCTGGTGGGGTGCTCGAGCAGGCAGGCGTGGGCGGAGACGCTCGGCGAGTGGTCGCCGACAGTGCAACTGCCGGCACCGCGCTTTGGCGGGCGGGTGAAGCCCAGCACCAAGAAGCGCTACCGCGTGCTGGCCCTCGACTGCGGCGCGAAGATGAACATCCTGCGCAACCTCGCCGACCGCAACTGCGATGTGCAGGTGGTGCCGCACGATGTGCCCGCCGCCGACGTGAATAAGGCCTACGCGGCGGGCCAGGTCGATGGGCTCTTTATTTCTAATGGTCCTGGCGACCCCGCGGCCGTGGCGGCCACCATCGAGACGCTCAGGGGTGTCGTGGGGTCGAGCGTGGCGAGCCCGATCCCTACATTCGGCATTTGTCTGGGTCATCAGTTGTTGGCCTTGGCGTTGGGTGCACGAACATATAAGTTGCCGTTCGGGCACCGGGGAGCGAACCAGCCGGTGCAGAACCTGCTCACCGGGCGCGTGGAGATCACCAGCCAGAACCACGGGTTTGCTGTAGACCCCGAGTCGCTCAAGGCGGTGGGGGGTGAGCCCACGCACATGCACCTGAACGACCGCACGCTGGCGGGCTTCCGCCTGACCCAGCGGCCGCTTTTCTGCGTTCAGTACCACCCCGAGGCCTCGCCGGGCCCGCACGATTCCGCGTACCTCTTCGATGCGTTCGTCCAGATGATGGAAGACAAGCGGCCGACGACGTTTGAGACGCAGAATCGGGCCGGCGCGCCCGTCTCGGCGGGGGCCGCGAGCGCCGCGGCGGCCTGAACCGCCTTGGGCCATGTCCCGCAGCACGCTGGCAGAGCAACCACAGGCCGATCGGGCAATACAGACGGGCGGTTGGTCGTTGTGCATCGTGACTGGGGCACCTGTCCACGGCGTTCATCCGTGGCGACTTGGAGGTTTCTGCATATGCAATTTCTTTCCATGCTGAGCCGCCGCGCGGCGGTGTTGGTCGTTGTGGGCATGGCGGCGAGCCTCACCTTGGCGCAGAACGTGGTGGTTGCCCAGCCCGGTGGCGGCGGAGGTGGTGGCGGGCCGCGCGTGTTCGCCGGCGGAGGCGGCATGGGCATGTTCGGCGGTATGGGCGGCGGCGACATGGACCCGCGGCTGAACACCGATGCGCTGGCTCGATACAGCAAGATGCTGAGCCTGACACCCGATCAGGCCGACGCAGCCAAGGCCCTCTACGAGGGGTATCTCTCCGCGCACCAGGCCAAGGCCGAGGTCTTCCGCGCCGCGATGGAGAAGGCCCGCGAGGACTTCCGCGACAGCCGCGACCCCAGCGTGTTCCAGGACTTGGCCCCCAAGGGGGCGGAGTTTGCGCAAGGGGCAAGCAAGGCCGAGAAGGGCTTCATGGATGACCTCAAGAGCCTGCTTGACGACAAGCAGGCCGCCCACTGGCCCGCGGTGGAGCGGGCCCAGCGGCGCGAGGTGAGCATGAAGCGCGGGCTGATGTCCGGCGAGCGGCCGGACCTTGTGAAGATCGTGGACAAGCTCGACCTGCCGACCGAGGCCCGGGCCACCGTGAACCCGGTGCTCGACACCTATGAGCAGGACCTGGACCGCGAGTTGGTGAAACGCGACGAGTTCTCCGACAAGATGCGCGAGCAGTTCGGCGCGGGGGGTTTCCGCAACGTGATGGGCAACCCCGACGAGATGGCCAAGATCGACGAGATGATCAAGCAGGGCCGTGAATACGCCACCAAGGTGCGCGACGTGAACCGCCGCTACGCCAAGCAGGTCGAGAGCGTGCTGCCCGAGCCGCAGGCGCTGAGCTTCGCCAACACCTTCCACAAAGAGAGCTTCCCCGACATTTACCGCGAGCGATATGCCCAGAAGGTGGTCGATGTCGCCGGCAAGATGGAAGGGGTTTCGCCCGACGCCGCGGCGTCGATCCAGTCCATCGCCGAGCAGTACACGCGCGAGGCCGCGGCCCTGAACGCCCGGGCCGAGGTGCTCACGCAGCAGCAGGAAGAGAACTTCAGCATGTCCGGCATGATGGCCCGCATGGGCGGCGGGGGCGACCCCGCGCAGCGCGAGCTGCGCACCCAGCGCGATGAACTCGAGAACTCGACGGTCAAGAAGGTGAAGGAACTCCTCACGCCCGAGCAGCAGGCCAAGCTCCCCGAGCGGCGTGCCGAGGATCGTGGCCCCGGTGGCCCGGGCGGGCCGGGCGGGCGCGGCAACGGCGGGAACAACAACCGCGGCAACCGTGGCAACCGGGGCAATCAGCCGGCCCAGGGCGGCCTCTGAGTGGTCGCGAGGTTCGGGCGACCGCCGGGGCGTGGCCAAGGCTCATCCCGATGACGGGCGTGCGCCGTCGGACTTGTGTGGACCCTTCAAATGCCCGACTGTGCTCCGCCGGGCGTGGCTGTGCCGATCTTCTTGTGGGCTCCGGGGGCGCCCTCCGATCCCACCCTGATTGCCCTGTGCCCACCCCCAACGGCGAGGGCCGGAACGCCGAAGCCGCATGACCCCCACCGCCACCACCGCCATCATCGAGACGCTGGCCGACAAGCCTGCCATCAGCCCGGAGGCGGCGCGGCTGATCGTGGCCGAGCAGGCGGTGCGCTGCCGCGCCGTGCCGTATGCCCTCAGCGGTAAGCGGCTGCTGGTGGCCATGGCCGACCCGGCGGACGATGCCGCGGCGGACGAGATCGCGATTGTTTCGGGCCACCCGATCACCCGGATGGGCGCGCCCGAGGCGATGCTCGACGACATGCTGCGCGAGGCCTTCGGCGCGACGGCGACGCAGATGGCCGAGCGGCTGGGTGGCGGCGGCGAAACCGAGGACGAGCTGCTGGCGAACCTTCAGGCCGTGGACGCATCGGACGTGCAGCGGATGGCCTCCGAGCCGTCCGTGATCAACCTGGTCAACCTGATCATTCTGGAGGCGGTGAAGACCCGCACCAGCGACATCCACATCGAGCCGTTCGACCGGCAACTGGTGGTGAAGTACCGCGTGGACGGCGAGCTGCGCCCGCAGAACTCGCCGCCCAAGCAGCTCCAGGCCGCGATCACCAGCCGCATCAAGATCATGGGCGGCATGGACATCGCCGAGCGCTACGTGCCGCAGGACGGGCACATCACGCTGCGCTTCGAGGGCCGCAAGATCGACATCCGCGTGAGCACCGTGCCCACGATCTACGGCGAGAGCGTGGTGATGCGTTTGCTCGACAAGCAGAGCACCTCGCTGGACCTGGTCTCGCTGGGCATGGGCGAGAGCGACCGCACCGAGATGGATCGGCTGATCGCGCTCCCCCACGGCATGGTGCTGGTGACGGGCCCCACCGGCAGCGGCAAGACCACCACGCTCTACGCCGCGCTCAGCAAGCTCTACGACCCGAGCCTGAAGATCATCACCATCGAAGACCCGGTTGAGTACGAACTCACCGGCATCAACCAGATTCCGGTGAACCCGGACCGTGGGCTCACCTTTGCCACCGGCCTGCGCTCGATCCTGCGTCAGGACCCGGACGTGGTGATGGTGGGTGAGGTCCGCGACGCCGAGACGGCCGAGATCGCGGTGCGCGCTGCGCTCACGGGCCACCTCATCTTCAGCACGCTGCACACCAACGACGCGACCAGCGCGATCGGGCGGCTCCTGGATATGGAGATCGAGCCTTTCCTGCTGGCCAGCGTGCTGGAGGGCGTGCTGGCCCAGCGCCTGGGGCGGCGCATCTGCAAGCACTGCCGCGTGAGCGTACCGATCGCCGAGGCGCTGCAGCACCGCATCCTGGCCGACGAGCGTTCCCTGTTCCCCAACATGACGGCCTTCAAGGGGGCGGGGTGCAAGGAGTGCGAGAACAGCGGCTATCGCGGGCGGCTGGGCTACTACGAGCTGCTCACGCTCAATGCCAACATGCGCGCGGCCATCACCAGCGGAAAAACCAGCCCGCCCGAACTCCTCAAGACCGCCAGCCCCAGCCACGTCAGCATGCGCCGCGACGGGCTTGCCAAGGCCAGCCGCGGCGAGACCACGCTCGATGAAGTGCTGCGCGCGACCCAGGACGCCGAGGGGTGATGAACATGGCCCAATCCCACACGAGAACATGGGCGAGTGAGGCGCTGGCGCACAGCGCGGCGAGCCCCGTTGGTGCCACAGGTTTCGTTTCCGCATTTGGCCATTTGGTCATTTGCACTTTGGATATTTGACTCTGCCCACGTTCCGCTACATCTCGCCCGGTGCGTCCAACGGCTCTGCCGCGGGCGTGGTGGATGCGCTCGACCGCGGCGCGGCGGTGCGGGCGCTCATGGCGCGGGGCATCACGCCTACCAGCGTCGAGCCGCTCGCGGCTGGAAACGGGCACGCGCCGGCGCCGCAGGGCGCGCCGGGTGGTGCGCGGGCTGACCAGCCACGCGGCGTCTCCGCCCCGACCGCCCTGACCACGGGCGGAAGCACGAGCCTGATGGGTCGGCGGGCGATGAATCTGTCGGACACGGCCTCGTTCATGAAGGAACTCGCCACGGCCGTGCAGGCGGGGCTGCCGATGGTGCCGGCGCTCCGCACGCTGGCCAAGCAGGGCCGCACGCCCGCGCAGAAGGCGATGCTCGCGCACCTGATCGCGCAGGTGGAGCAGGGCAAGACGCTGGCCGACGCCGCGGCAAGTTGGGGGCCGCCCTTCGGCGAGTTGATCGTGAACCTCATGCGCGCGGGCGAGGCCTCGGGCAAACTGGGCGAGGTTCTGGAGCAGACCGCCGACCTCTTGGAGAAGGACCTCGAGCTGCGCCGCTCGCTCATGGCCGCGACGCTCTACCCGGCGATTCTGGCGGTGCTGGTGTGCGCGGCGGTCGCGATCATGACCACCGTGATCATCCCGCGCGTGCTCGCCCCGCTCAAGGGCCAGCTCAAGAGCCTGCCCCTGCCCACGCGCATCGTTCAGGGCTTTGCCGATTTTATGGGTCAATGGTGGTGGCTCGTGATCATTCTGCTGGGTGTGGGCGTGGTGGCGTTGCGGCGCGCCTGGGCCACGCCTGGGCCGCGCCTGGCGATCGACCGCTTCACACTCAAGGTGCCGGCGATCGGCCCGCTGGTGCGAGATGCGCTCGTGGCGCGCTTCACCCGCACGCTCGGCACCCTGGTGGCCGCCGGGCTGCCCGTGCTCACGGCCCTGAAACTCACCGGGGCCACGCTCACCAACACCGCGATGCGCGGGAGCATCGTGCGCGTATGCCACGAGGTCTCGTCGGGCCGCACCATCGCCGACCCGCTGGAGCGCGAGGGCGTGTTCCCGCCGCTCTTGGTGCAGATCGTGAGCCTGGGCGAACGCTCGGGGCGGCTGCCGCAGTTGCTGCTGCAGGCGGCGAAATCCCTGGATGCTCGCACCCAGATGCGCGTGAAGGTGGTGACCAACGTGCTGCCGCCCGTGCTGGTGGTGATCGCGGCGATGGTCGCCGGGTGCGTGGTCGCGGCGATCATCCTGCCGCTGCTCGACATGCAGGATGCGATACCCAAGTGAAGGCACGGAGGCACAGAGCCACGAAAGGGACGAAGGACGAGCGGCAACGCACCACGCGGATCACCGGCCAGACATTGAAGGGAACCCAACCATGAACCACACTTCACGCAAGAGCGAGCAATCGCACAAACCCGTGCATGCCCGGCCCGTGCGCCGGCCTTTCGTGCCTTCGTGGCTCTGTGCCTCTGTGCCTTCACGCGCCTTCACCATCGTCGAGATCATCGTGGTGATCGTGATCATCGGTATCCTCGCGACGCTCATCGCGCCGCGCCTCCTCAGCCGCGTGGGCGAGGCCAAGACCACCGCGGCCAAGAGCAAGGCCCAGACGCTGGCCACCAGCGTGCAGGGCTTCATGCTCGACTGCGGCGGCCTGCCCAACGGGGCCACGCTGGACATCCTGATGAACCGGCCCGGTGGCATCGACGCCAGCGCGTGGAAGGGGCCCTACCTGCAGAACACCGACCAGCTCCTCGACCCGTGGGGGCGGCCGTTCACGCTCCTCGTGCCCGGCAAGAAGAACGTGGACTTCGACATCGTCTCGTACGGCGCCGACGGCCAGCCCGGCGGCGAGGGCGACAACGCCGACATCACCGCGCCCTGACATGAAGCCCCGCAGCGTTCAACCCGACCGACCCGCTTTCTCGCTGCTCGAGCTGGTGGTGGTCATCATCCTGCTGGGCATCTTCGCCGGCGTCACCCTGCCGCGCCTGGTCGGCGGGCGAGAGCGGCAGGGTGAGCTTGAAGCACGCAGGGTCGCCGGGCTGCTCACGGCCCTGGCCCAGCGCGAGGCCCTCTCGGGCCGCCCGGTCGTGCTCGCGTACGAGGCCGCAACGGCCGAACTCGCCGTGCTGGTGCGCACCGACACAACCGGCGACGGGACCCAGGCCGCGGCGTGGACCAGCCCGCCGCTGCTCACCCCCGTGCGACTCTCCAACCTGCAACTGTCGCGCCTCCTCGTCGATGGCGCGCCGTACCCCGGCGGCTCCTTCCGTGTCGAGGTGCCCACCGGCCAAGCCCGGCCCATGATCGACATCCTCCTCGAAATGGCGGGTTCTCGCGCGCGCGAACGTTCAGCGGCGTGGCAGGCCACGCTCGACCCCTCGCAGCCCGCCGCGAGCGTGCGGGCGCTGGGCGAGTCGGGCGGTTTCGCGGCGACCACGCCGGAATCCATCGACCTCGATGCCGCGGGGCGGAGGACCAACACGTGGTGAACCGCCGCGCCGACCATCGCGGGTTTGCGCTTCTGGATGCGCTGGTGGCGGCGGTCATCCTCGGTGTGGCGCTGGCGACCATCATCGGGCTGTCGTCTCAGGCCCTCTCGTCGCAGCGGCTGGGCGAGCAGATCGCCACCGCCGCGATGATGGCCGACGAGCAGCTGGGCCTGGTGGTGGCGCGCGGGCCCGACGCGTACGGCAAGTCCTATCCCTTGGAGGGTGCGTGCGACAATCCGTTTGGTGCGTACCGCTACAAGCTCGACCTGTCGGGCGGCACCGGGGGCACGCCGTACACCGTGCGGTGCACCATCTCCTGGGATTCGGCCGGCTCCGGCGGCACGCCGCAGTCGATCGTGATCGACACCTTGCTCGCGGCACGCACGGGCGACGACCCGAACCCCGACCGCAAGCCGGTTACACGTCCGGAGCGTCCGCAATGATGCGCCGGCGCGGCTTCACCATCATCGAGGTCATCACCGCGAGCATCCTGGTGGCGCTGGTGGCCGGCGCGGCCACGCTCATCATCGCGCGGGCCGTCGCCGCGCGGGATGCCTCCCTGGCCCGCTCCGAGGCGTTTTTGCGAGCCTCGTCGGCCGTGGGGACCATCGCCCGCGACCTGCGCAACGTGGCCCGCGAGAGCGACCCGGTCCACATGCGCCTGGCCGTGGGCGACAACGGCGGCAGCAGCACGCTGCTGCTGCTGGCTTCGGGTTCACGCCGCGTGCGGCCACCGACCGGCGGGAGCGACCAGGTGCCCGAGGGCCCGACGCACGCGGTGCAGTACCGCCTGGGCGCCACCGGCACGCGCACCGCTGCGCCGGGGCGCGGCACGGGCACGCGGTCGCTCTGGCGGCGTGCGGACCCTCTGCCCAACGAGTATCAGGATGCTGGCGGCGTGGCCGCGCCGGTGGTGCCGGGCGTTTCAACGCTCTTGATCGAGGCATCCGACGGGCAGGCGTGGCGCACGCAGTGGGATTCGGACACCGACGGCGTGCCGCACGCGGTGCGCGTGACGGTCTCGGCCGTGGGCGGAGGCGAGGCCGGCGGCCTGAGCGCGGCGACCGAGCGCACCGCAACGGCCCGCGCCGTGGTGCCGATCGACCGTGCGCCGTTGCCCACCGGGGCGATCCTGGTACCCGCAGTTTCAACCGGCACGGGCGGTGGGCAGCAGCAGGCACCCACGCAGCAGCAACCGCAGACCGGCGGCGGCGGGTTCACCGCCACCGCGCCGGGCGCTGGAGGTGCCAGCGGCGGAGGTGGCGGCGGACAGGGGCCCGGTGGTGGCGGTGGTGGGACGCCGCCGGCTGGGGGCGGGCAAACCCCGCGCGGCCCGGGCACGCAGCCCGGCCCGGGCCAGCAACCGCCCGCTGGTGGCGGCACAGGCACAGGCGGCGGGGGTGGTGGAGGTGGCGGTGGCGGTGGAGGGCGCGGCGGATGATGAGGCGATCACGCTCCATCTCGCATCGCACCCGCTCGCCGCGCGGCTTTGCCACGGCCCTCGTGGTCTGGGCGGTGGCACTGAGCGTGCTGGTGCTCTCGGCCACGCAACTGGCCGCGTGGCGGCAGGCCGCCGACGGGCGCGAGGCCCTGGCCCGGGTGCGAGCGCGATGGGCCGCGCGGGCCGGCGTCGAGGCGGTGATCGCACGCCTGCAAGCCGAGTTCGACGCGGCCACTCCTCTGGGTGCCCGGTCGCTCCTGTCGGCGCTCGCAGCGGTGTCGCAGAGCGGCACGGGTAAAGAGAGCACGCTGGCGATGGCGAGCTTTGAGGTGAGCCACGACGACCCGGCCAGCGGCGTGCGTGTGCTGGGTCCCGGCGATGCCCACGCCAAGATCAACGTGAACCTCGCCACGTCCGAAGACCTCATGCTGCTCTCGAACATGACCGAGGACGCGGCCGATGCGATCCTGGATTGGATCGACACCGACGAAGATGTGAATAGCGCGGGTGCCGAGGCCGAGTCGTATCTGGGGCTGGCGAACTCCTATGTGCCGCGCAACGGTCCTGTCCCCGACCTGGGCGAACTCGAGCTGGTGCTGGGCGTGCGCCGCGAGTTTCTCTACGGCGCCGACCCGACGATCACGGGGCCCATCCGCTCGGCCGCGGCGGGGGCGGTCGTCGGCGGTGCGCCAGAGGCGGGTGCCGCCGCCACCTTCGCCCAGGCAGGCGGCTGGGCGCGATTCCTCACCGCGTCGAGTCTTTCAGGCGGCCTGACCCCGGCCGGCGACGTGCGGATCGATCTCGCCACGGCCGCGGCCTCGGACCTCATGTCGGCCGTGGGTGTCGATCAGACGCAGGCCCAGGCCATCGTGGCCCACGCCGCGGGGGGGGGCTCGCTCGCCGACTTCATCCGCACCAACCTCTCAACCCTGGCCCAGCAATCGGGCGGCGGGGCGGCGGGTGGTGGCGGTGGAGCCGCGGCTGGGGGGGGGCAGCGGCCCCCGTCGAACCTCACGCGCGATGAACTGGTGGCTTTGCTCAACGAGTGCACCGTGGGCGACGCGACGCGCGCCAACCCCGGCAAACTGAACATCAACACCGCCGACGACGAGACCATGCAGTACCTCGCGGCCCTCACGCCCACCATGCGCGATGCGATCGTGCTCTCCCGCGACTCGGCGGGCGGCGATATGGAGAGCGTGGCGGACCTGCTGGATGTGCCCCAGATGACTCCCGCCACGCTGGCGGACTTGTTCCCCTTTATCGACGTTCGCAGCAATGTCTTTACCATGCGGTCCGTTGGGCGCGACTCGGCCACGGGCCTGGCCGTGGAGATGTTCGCCGAGGTCGACCGCTCCACCAACCCCGTAACGATCCGCCTGCTCGTGGCCCGATGATGCTCCGGCCCGATGCGCCGCGGCTTAGCCCCTGAACGCTTGTTCCTCCCCGCCCGCCCGCGCCCTCGCACTCCTCCCACGAACCCTGCCCGCTCGCTCCATGCCCAACACCACCTCAACAGGCCGACTTCCTCTGCGAGGCCGCATCGCCGCGGTGGTGCGCCGCGGCGACGCCTGGCGCGTGCTGCTCTATCGCGCGGGTGGCGGCAACGGCGGCGCGCCGGGCGTAGTCGAGCGCACCCAGAGCGTGCCGCTGGCGGACGTCTCGGGCTTGGCCGCGGCCCTCGCGCGTGCGAAGCCTGCCGCGATCGTGCGAGTGGTGCCCGCCGAACGGATCGTGGTGCGGATGGTGAACGCACCGCCGCCCGCGGGCGATGCGGTTCAGGTGGCCGGGGCCTTGACCCTGGCGGCCGAGGCCCAACTTGGTGGCTCGTTCTCCCTTCACCGGCGCGGGGCGATGCTTCTGCCGAGTTCCAGCGGTACGGGTGGCGCGATCGCCGCGCTCGGCTGGTCGGGCGAGGGCACGGGCGACCCTGCCCCCGACCCCTTCGACGACGAGCGGGTTCGCAAGATCGCGCCTTGCGTGTGCGTTCCTGCACCCGCGGCACTGGTGGCCGCCGCTGCCGCGGCCAAATCGGCGTGGGGCATCATCATCGATCGCGGTGCGGGCGTCGTGGCCTCGTGCGCCCTGAGCGACGCGGAGGGCCGCAAGCCCTTGCTCCGTGTCGCGCGAGACGACCCGGACGACGCCGCGGCTTGGCACGCCTTTGTCTCGGCCCAGGCGGGGCTGGTCGCAGGGCCTGACGGTGCGTCGTTCACGCACGCGGACGGTGCGTCGTTCGTGCTTGCGCCTGGCGCGTCGTTTGCGCCGGCCTTGCAGGCCTCCACCGAGCCGGCGTGGCTCGCAGATTTCGGTCTGGCGCTCGGGGCAGTTGTGTGCGCTGCCAGCCCGTCTCCGGCCTGGCACGGCGTCTGTGCCATGCTGACGGTGCCGCCGGTGCCTTGTCGCCCGTGGATCGTCCGCGCGGCCGATGCCCTGGCCCCGCCCCGGCGCGCCGGCCCGCTGCTGGCGGCGTGCGCTGCGCTGCTGCTTCTTGGCCCGTGGGGCCTGGCGTGGGCACGCCACACGATTCTCAAGGCCCACGTGGCCGCGAGCGGTGAGGACGACGCCGAGAGCATCGCCGCGCAGAAGCAGGCCGAGCACTACCAGTTGCTCAAGGACCGCCGCTGGCCCATGACCAAGCTCCTGGCCGATCTGACCGGCGCGATGCCCGCCGGCATCACCCTCGAAACACTCACGCTCGAGTACGGCCAGAACGTCCGCGTCACCGGCGCTGCCGATTCGCCCAACCTCGTCAGCGACTGGCGCGCGGCGCTCGACAAGTCCAAGGTCTTCGCCGATGTTCGTGCGCCCTCGGTCGAGGCCTCTCGCTTCGAGCTCACCGCGCGGGTCGCCCAACCCTTCGGCGCCAACAGCGTGCTGGTCGCCAAGCCGACAACGGCCACGGGCGGCGCGGCCGCGCCGTCGTCGGACCCTGGCACGCGCGCGACCGGCCCGGCCGGCGGCGGTGGTGGGGCCGGGGGTGGTGCTCGCGGCGCTCGCGGCACAAGCCCGGCCAACGGCGCGGGCGCGGCACAGCCCGCCGCAGCAGCCCCCAAGCCCGCCGCGATTCCCTCACCGCTGACCGACGCGGCGATCGAAGCGATGGACCTGCCGACGGCTACCCGTGAATGGGGCTCGCGCAAGGGCGCCGCGGGCAAGCCCGGCGTGAGCGAAGCGGACAAGCAGCGATTGACGACCGAGGCCGAGAAACTGCAAGCCAAGCGCAAGGCCCTGCAAGGCAGCGGGGGAGGTGGCTCATGACCGATCCGCTGGCGCAGCACACGAACCGATCGAGCCCCGTGGCCGCCGCGATGGCGAAATACCACGCCCTGCCGCGCTCCGGCCGCTGGCTGGTGTGGCTGGGCGGCTTTCTCGCGCTCTACTTTGTCGCGATCGATCCCGTGCTGGCGCGGCGTGCCGCGCTCGCGTCAGAGGCCTCGCGCATCGAGGCCATGCTGGCGGCCAAGGCGCAGGCCCGCACCCGCGTGGCCGAGAGCGAGCGCGTGGTAGCGCAGGGGGCGGGGTTCTTCGGCCGCCCGGCGCTCCCCGCCGCGAGCGTTGACAACTCCGCCATGTTCGAGGCCCGGATCAATCAGGTGTTCGCGGCCAACAAGGTGAGCCCACGCATCACGTACCGCGACCCGGTGCTCTTCACCGGCGACACGCCCAAGGTGTTGGGCGGTGGCCAGAAGCTCGAGCGGCTGGTGGTCGAACTCTCCTTCGAGACCGACGTGGTCACGCTGGTCAACATTCTCAAAGACCTGGAGCACGCCAAGGAGATCGCGGCCGTGTCCAAGATCGGCCTGCGCAAGCAGGCCGCCCAGAGCAAACGGCCCGGCGACGCGGGCCCGCTGCTGGTCAACCTCTCGGCCGAGGCCTGGGCCCTCGCCAGCACTTCGGCGGTCGGAGGGGCGCGATGATGCAGGCCGCCGACATTGTGGGCGTCGTCCGCGACCTGCTGCTGCCGGCGCGAAGGCTCGGCACGCTCGCCCTCGCCGCGCTCGCGGCGGTGGCGCTGCTGCTGGTCATGTCGGCGTGGCCGATCCTCGGTGCGCTCCGCGCGGCACCGGGCAAGGCCCCCACCCCGGTCGCCGACGAGGTTCTGAGCAAGTCCGCCGACGAGTTTGACAAGCTGCTCGCCTCCTCGGCCGACCGCATCAACGGACGCGCGCCCTTCGGCGCGGTGCGCGTGGCCGCCAAGCCCGAGCCCAAGCCCGCCGTCGCCGCCCGCTACGGCGGGCCGGCACTGGTGGGCATGGCCGCCGACGAGGCCTGGTTTGCCGAGGGCAAGCGCATCAAGGTCGGCGCGACGGAGTTCGGTATCTCGGTGGTGGCGCTCGACCCGCCGTGGGGCGCCAAGGTGCTCTGGGGCGGCGGTGAGTTCACCGTGTCGCTCTTCGATCGCGCCCCCATCTCCATGTCTCAGCCGCTCAGCGTGTGGCAGGGCGCGGTGCCGCCGCCGCCACCACCCACGCCCAAGCCCGCCGCGCCGGCTCCGGTGGCCGCCGCGGGCGCGGCAGCCGGTGCGCCCGGTCAGCCCCTCGCTCCCGGCCAAGGCCCCCCGCCCGGACCCGGTGGCCCCGGCGGACCCGGTGGACCGCAGACCGCGCCCGCAAACGTCCAGCCGTTCCCGCAAGGCCAGCCGATCGCACCGCCGCCCGGCCCCGGCGACAACGCGCCGCCGCTGCAGAACGTGCCGCCGCCCCCTCCGCAGCCCGAACCCGAGCAACGCACTGGGACCAGCCCGTGAGACCATCGATGAACGCATCCCCGACCTCTCTCGCCCGCCGTCCGTTCTCACGCATCGCGCCCTTTGCGCTGGCGGTGCTCGCGGGCGCACCCGTCGCCATCACCCAGGATGCGCAGACCCAGCCGCCCGCAAGCCCCCCCGTGGCCGAGCAGCCCGCAAAGGCCCCCGCCGCCCCCCCCGCCACGCCCGCACCGGCCGCGGCGGAGAAGAAGCCCGTCGAGCCCGACAAGACCGATGCTCTCGGCCGCCGGGTGCGCGCCCAGGAGCCCGCCATCCTCGCGTTCAAGTCCGCCGCGGTGAGCGAACTCATCCCCTTCATCGTCGAGAGCACCGGCAAGGTGGTGATGCCCCAGCAGGATGTGCTGGCACGACGTGTCACGATCGTGTCCGACAAGGCCGTGCCCCGCGATCAGGCGCTCGACCTCGTGTTCCTCGCCCTGCAGCAGGTGGGCGTGGGCGTGCTCGAGACTTCGACGCTGGTGCTGCTGCGCGATCAGGCCGAGATCGATCGGCAGAACGTGCCGGTCATCACGCCGCGCGAGAGCACCCTGAACCGCCAGGACATCGGCACCGTGGCGCAGAAGGTGTACACGCTGCGCGCGGGCACGGCCGGCGTCATCGGCGACATCGTGAAGCAGAACCTGCCCGACTACGCCAAGCTCGCGGTCGATAACGACTCCAACCAGCTCATCATCACCGCGCCCATCGCGCTCCTCCAACGCATGGAGCGGCTCATCGAATCCCTCGACCGTCCCAGCGCGGCCGGGCTGGTCACTGAAACCTTCCACCTCAAGTTCGCCGACGCCGATCAGGTCGCCGCCAACATCCGCGAGCTCTTCGGCGATGCCTCCAACCGATCAGCCACCGGCAACCAGGGCGGTGCCAACTTCGGCGGCTTCGGCGGCGGCAACAACCCCTTCTTCCGACAGGCCGGCGCCGGCGGGGGCGGTGGTGGCGGTGGGAGCGCGGTCTTCACGCCCTTCGGCGGTGGCGGTGGGGGGGGCGGCGCGGCCAACCAGGGCAGCGGTGGTGGCGGGGGTGGTGGCAACAACGCCAACAGCGCCGCTCGCGCGGCCTCCACCGCGTCGGGCACGCTCGGCAACCTGCGCGTCACCAGCAGCCGCCAGCAGAACGCCGTCACCGTGCTCGGCGAGCCCACCGTGATCGAGAAGATCCGCAAGCAGGTCAACGAGCAGTGGGACAAGGCCGTGCCCGCCGAGGCCGTCGTGCCCCGCGTGTTCGAGCTCAAGCACGCCGACCCCATCAAGGTGCGCGACACCCTCGAGGGCCTCTTCGGCGTCACCGCGGCACGCAACGTCGGCGGCATCTCCCAGGGCGTGGGCCGGCTCGCCGGCCAGTTCTCGTTCCAGGCCATCCCCGAGGCCCAGCGGCTCATCGTCGTCGCCAAGAGCCCCGACAACCTCGACGTGATCGAGAAGATCATCGCCGAACTCGACCGGCCGCGCTCCACCGGCGCACCCCGCGTGGTTGATCTCAAGCACGCCATCGCCGAAGACCTCGCCGAGCAGGTGAACGCCCTGCTCGCCCAGGAGGGCACGCTGGCCCAGGTGCGCCGCGTGAACAACGATCTCTCCTCCAGTGGCTCGGCCGGGCTCTCCCCGTTCAGTTCCACCTCGGTGACGCCCACCAACGACGGCGGCTTCTCCCAGACCACCAGCACCCAGCCCCAGTCGCTCCAGTTCTGGTGGCAGCGGGCCCGCCCGCCCACCGACAGCACCGGCTCCTCCACCCTGGTCTCCAAGATCCGCGTGGTGCCCGTGCAACGCTCCAACTCGCTCATGGTGCTGGCCCCCGGCGAGTTCGCCGACAACGTCGTGGCCCTCATCCATCAACTCGACCGCCCCGGCCGCCAGGTGCTCATCGCGGCCGTCATCGCCGAACTCACCGGCGAAAACGCCACGGCTCTGGGCCTGCGATTCTCCAACGCCGCCATCACCCCCACCAACAGCAACAACGCCATCGGCTTCAACCCCGGTGCCACCATCACCGGCGGCCCCACCGCCGCCAACCAGACCCTGGCGGGCGTCAAGAACAATCTGCTGCCGGGCCTGTTCGATTCTTCGGTGCTCAACGTCGGCGTGAACATCAACGCCCTCCTCCAAGCCCTGAACCAGCGGACCAAGGTCACGATCCTCTCCGAGCCGCGCATCTACACCGGCGACAACATCGAGGCCACGTTCTTCGACGGCCAGGACATCCCCTTCATCACCGCGTCTCAGGTGAACACCCAGGGCAACCTCACGCAGAGCTTCGACTACCGGGCCGTGGGCATCCAACTGCGGGCCCGCCCCCGCATCACCCCCGAGCGCGACGTGGACATCAAAATCAATGTCCAACTCTCCAGCATCGTCCCCGGTCAGACCCTCTTCGGCGGCTTTGTCGTGAACCGCCGCGAGACCACCACCCAGCTCATCGTCAAAGACGGCCAGACCGTGGTGATCTCGGGCATCATGCGCACCGAAGACTCCGACATCAAACGCAAGGTGCCCCTCCTGGGCGACCTGCCCATCCTCGACCTCATCTTCTCCAGCGTCGAGAAGACCAAGACCACCACCGAGCTCGTCGCCTTCATCACGCCCATCGTCGTCGAGAACCCCACCGAGGCCGAACGCATCAATCAGTCCGAACGCCGGCACCTCGACGAACTCCGCGGGCAGCTCGCCCCCGATAAGCCAGCCAACAAGTAGACCAGCCCAACCCCGCTCCCCGCCCCCTGCGCACGCCACCCGGCCCGGCCCCCATCGCCTCCCCGCGCCACTCGGTAGCATCGCTCTCGGATGCGACCCTTCGCCCTCACGCACACTCGTCCCGGCCCGCGCACGCCCCGTGCGCGGCCCCCGCACGCCCGCCCCGCGGCCCTGATCGTGCTCGCCGCGCTCGCCCTGCCCGCCTGCATCGTCGAACGCTCCCCCACCGCCCGACCCGGCACCGTCGGCCCGCTCACGCCCCCCGTGGCCCCCGCGTCGGGCACCGCCACCGACCCGGCAGGCCAGCCCGTCGCGGCCTCCCCCCTCGCCGGCATCGCCGGCGGCGAGTCGGCCACCTTCTCCATCCTGCCGCTCGGCCTGTTGCCCTACGACGGCCTCAC
>JAUMHO010063762.1:0-20437 GCA_032360965.1 Ulva armoricana
CGGCTGGGCAGGTGTGTTCGTGCGAGGCTGTCCACAGTGGCGCGCGCAGTCGTAGAAGGATCTCGGCAGAGATTGGTTACCAGAAGGTGTATCTATATCTCATACTGACTTTGGTTACACTGATGCATGTGGTCAGTTGTTAAATGATTATCACCATGCATGGTCAGACAGTTGTGGGAAGATTGACACTGGAAACCGTGCGGAGCACGATCATGTGGAGCACAAACACCTGCAATGCAACACGGCAAATTCGTGACTAAATTGTGATTGCCTCAATCCACAGGTGTATGCAGGGGAGCGGGAGTTGATCAAGACGGCATCATATATATATGATGCATGCGGTGCAGAGCATGCCTGGCACGGCTGGAAGTGGCACTGGCCCGGTGTTAGGGCAGAGCTACTTGGCATGAAGCAGGGCTACTATAAAGGGGGAGGGGGGGGGGAGGGCACGTGCATGGGGGGGAACGTGGCAGCCACGTATGCGTGCAGCCGCCTTCAGGGCGGGGGACGTTTTGGAGAATAAGCACTGTCTGGCAGGTGGCCATGGAATTGGGGCCAAATTCAGGGTTGTTTATACCCAGGCTGCTGGCTCGCTGCTACCCTGCTGCGCATGCGCTTGCGGATGAAGACCATCGCTGCGGCAGCGAACGGGAAACCGGCGGCCGCTGTAGCAGGCCCCCGCTGCGTCAGTTCGTGGTGTTGTGGCATCAGCATCTGTAACTCACACACGGTCATTTTCAACACCTGGCAATTTGACACTTCCTGTACATGTGGGGCAAGGATGAGGTAGTGATCAGGACGGGCCCTGAACCTTGAGAAGCAGGGCTGGGCTAGACAAGTGAGATGTCAGATCCCATGATGTGCCAACTCGATGTGTGCCAACATCCAGCACCCCTACTGGTAGGGGCGGACAGGTGCAGGACGGGCACGGGAGGGGGCACAGCCACAGGGGCAGCCACAAGCGGGTGCGCCACAAAGCGGAGCCATGACTTCAGGGCAGGCCAGTCAGGTAGACACAAGCCGCGCAGAACCGGTGCTGGAAGAGGCTCACGAGTGCACACTACACGGGACACACCCAGCAGGAACGCAGCAACCAGACGCAAGCAATGATGCTTCACAGCACAAGGGGGATGACGGCCCAGGGCACCGGCGGGGTCAAGGAGGAAGGGGACAAGGCACGCCGATGCGACGTCAACCGAGATGCAGTCATCAGGAAAAGCAGCTTGCAGCACACGTTCCGCCTGCGTGTACCCAGCACAAGCCATGGCAACGTCCTTGCTTAGGGCGCCAACAGCGAGACTGCCGTCCGAGCAGGAGGCACGGGGACACGCGAAGAGCAAGTGTTCAATGTGCCGCCATCTATGCTCCCGACGAGCCTGATCCGGAGGAGCCGAGCCAAAGTCCGGGCAGGAGGGGAACACACGGCCACCGCACGACGAGGTTATGGCCGCCGACCCGAAGGAGACGAGGTGGTCATGAGGTAGATGCGAGGAGCGAAGGGACATGATAGGGTGGACGACAGCGGATGAAGCACTTGTGTACAATGAGCGTGAGGCAGGGTGCCAGCAATGCAGCCACGTGGACGGGTTTCTAACATCCATATCCCCACAACTGCCCCGCACCACGTTGGTTTTTCACAGGGGATATCGATGGTCGCCATGGGGCAACTGCAGGAACCTAGAACCCCTGATATTTTCACGCCCGGACTGAAAAGCTTATATTTAGGCAGACTCACCACTTATGTTGAAAACCCTGAAATTGCCGGCCTGAAAAGCCAAGAGCCAAAATCGCCGGCGGAAGGTCACGGACAGCACATCCCTTGTACTTACGTAAGTATGCAGTATACTGCATAAATACCTAAGTATTACCAGTGAGCAACACTGAAGATCTTGTGTTGCAATCAAGGAGGGGGGCGGGGTGTTATGTACTAGTAGCCTGATGTACCACTAGTAGTTGTCCACTAGTACTTGGAGCATGCCAGCGACACTCACTCCAAGCCTGATTTTGCCCAAGAAACAGGTCGAATTTCGGCGCGAGGCCCTGTTTTGCCCAAAAATCTAAACGAACGCCATAGTGCCGTCCAATACATCGAAACACGTCAAACTAGTGGTCCAAGTTTAAACGATCGATTGGGCAAGCAGGCTTTGCGCTATTCCGGTGAACGTCGCCAGAAGGGGAGTGCAGGCCCCCCTGGGAGGGATGATGTGCAGAGACCTTGATAGGAGAAGGGTGGAAGCTCTAGCTCTAGGGGCTAGGGTTACCGGGTAAGTTACGTGCGTACGTTGCGTAGAGCCTGGTTCCAAGCTCAAGCCTGGAAATCCCTGAACCTGCAGACACTCAGCGACACTCACTCCAACCACACATGTGTGGCATTTACACATACAGCTTGCACACTGGCAGGACTAGTTCTAGTAAGAAAACAACATAACAGCGGAGATTCGAATCCCCGGTGTACTATAGGTGCAGCTGACTGCAGTAAGCTTACATAAACATGGATGTCCACCGTGACGGCAAGACAGTGATGATGTACAACCTTTCATGGCGGGTTCGATACATCGCATGGAAGGATTCGCAGATTCCCACAGTGAAAACGGTGCGAGAGGGCAACGCACTTACACGGTCGCCATTTCCTGCAAGCTCTTCATGCTCCTGCAGCGCGGTCTCGAAGTGCAGCTCTGATGCCTGCACACAGCCCCCCGTTCCTATGATAGCCCACATGCGCATGCCAGTGCCGCGGCTGTTGCAAGACAGCGGCCCTGCCTAGTAGGCGCATCAGGTTGTGATACAAGCGGGCGCGCTCAAACTCAGGCACGTCCCGATGCATGCGTGCAACAGCATGCTACCAGTCTCTACTAGTATGGACTGATGTTGAGACATGGGCCGTCACAGACCAACACGTTGGCTTCACCATGGCCACATCCTGAATGACGAGTCGCTATCGGCGATCCTGGGGGCGGCGCGCAGCACGCGGGGGCGGCGCGCAGCACGCGGGGGCGGCGCGCAGCACGCGGGGGCAGCGGAATGCATCTTGTGGCTCACCTGCCGCACCTGTAGGTACTTCGGCTCGATGCCCTGCAGCACGTGTCTGTCCGGCTCCTGCTCTGATAGAGAGCTCCGCGCGACCTCTGCCTGTTGCCATGTTTTTATCTGCTTGTCGTCCCCATAGACGGCATACTCGATCGGAGTGTTGGAGTAGACCTGCACCCGCAGTGCGACTGTGTTTTGCCATACTTACCAAGTAGTCGTAACGTGCCTTTTTGTGTCCGCTGCGAACTGGGACTAACGGGTGCAGGTCACCACATTCTGGGATCTTCAGACACGTGATCCTGATGACAGGTCTCAAACTCAGCATGACCGGTACTTTTTGGAAAGTTGGCAGAATCATGGCTGCGCCGGATTCTTGTGGCAACTATGCAACTGAATTCCACACAACCTTGCAAACTTCTTGGCAAATGGAGGGCTAGCCGAGCAACAAGTGGTACAGAGCTGCAGCAGGGAGCCACAGGGGTGAACCTTTGCTTCCGCTGGGGGCGGGTCTTCTGCCTGACCGGGGCACCAGTTGGGTTCCTGCGTGGCGACACACGGCTGCACCGCGCATCGCGCGCCGCCTATGCCCCTCGCCGGCGCGTCTCCAGCCGCGGCAGAGGTCATGCACTGCGAGAAGCTGCAATCGGTGATATTCGTCCTACCGGCGAAGGAGATCTATCATATGCACGACAGCGGCAGACAGCTCGGCGCCGAGCAGAGTGTTGTCGAGGAACGTGCACCGGCGAAGCGTCGCGGTGCCGGTGACTCTGAGGTGCAGGGCCGGCTCGACTCTCGGTCTTTGGCGCTTGGAGGTTTGAGAAGGAGCAGTCTGCACAGTCGGCTGTGGGATGAGTAGGGTGGGGGTGGTGGCCACTGCGGAGGACCGGCACACGTGGCACACGCATTTAGGTGTGGCAGGTTGGGCTGTTCGTATATGCATGGTGGGCTGTGTGTGTGGGGCACCCCTGAATTCGAAGCATCGGCGTTAATGGTAAGTTCCGCACCAGCACTAACATTGATATCGGTATGCCAGCGTACCCTCCGTAGGGGGTGCGGGTCCCCTCTTGAGTAGGACAGCACGCACGCACGCAGGGCACCAGTGCAATTCGGCGCCGTGGTTCATGGCGTAGTGTTGGTGAAGCTCATTCACAGCTGTGGCGTCGCCAAGCACCACAACTGCCGACTCTACCCTCTGCCCAGGCAATATGATAGCGGGTCTGTGAATCAGACCGTGCATGCAAAGACGGCAGTGCAAGTTTGCAAAAACTCCTATCAGCAGTTCAATGCGTACATCCTTGGTAAACCTTCTTGTGGGCCGTGGTTCGTGGCTCCCACGTGCACCGTGGCAGTCGGGCCCAGCCGCGAACATGCACGATAGGGTGGTTCCTGTCAATTCGAAGTGTAACCGCATATCTGACATGTACACTCGTGATGACAGCGATCGGAAGGGCTTAGCCTTGAGACTGATGCGTGCTATGCTTAGGCCTACTAAGGTGTCATAAAACGTTGTGAATCGGGCCTTTGGTTAAAGTTCTTGTGCAACACGTGCTCTTCAGGGTTGTGAGGAATGTCTATCAGCCTGGATGCTGTCGTATGAAATCATGCTGTACATGTGGCAGACTGGGCTGCAGGCCATGCGGGGAATAAGTATGTAGACATCATGCAGTGATGCGTGGGTGCAGGGCACCATACATGCATGAGTGTGGTTAGTCTCACCACCTGAGGACAGGCTGACGAAAGCAGTGATCCGAGCGGGCCATACAGGATTGTGCTGTTTACCTGAGGTCCTCTGTGATGACTGGTAGGGTAGACAGGTGTGATTTCGATGTATATACTGCCGCATGCGAACTTCTACTTGCAGTGTGGTGGATACTCTACGCTGTGTGGCTGGCATATTGAAGGTGTTGTGGGAATGCAGACTGTGTGAGTATTCTGTCCATCGCAGGAGCAATACGTCAACAGCTCTGTTTCGGGACAGTACATGCATTGCGTTTAAATCGTCAAACAGCTCAGGCATCACACCATATGCATCCCCTCTTGAACGTCCGCCGCATCATCCGTACTAGAACTGGCAGGGGAGGAACTTTGACTAGGCATGTGATACAGCATCGATGCAGTCGCAGCCATGTATTGTCGCAAACGGACCTGGGACCCGTGTGCGTGTACACACTACGCTGGCAGCCGGCAACAACGACAATCGCACACTCGCTGCGAGAGGCAATAGGAGTACAGGGGCGGAACTGTGCATGAGAGGAACACAAGAAGGCTGGCATGGCCATGCGCAAATCGGGTGGTCCTACAATGCACCAAAAAAAAAAAGACAACTCGGTTATCACGCCAAACCCAATCGGGCATCGGCCACAGCGCCCCTACTAGTAGGGGTGGGTAGGATGGATGCGTCAACCACATCCAACAAGTCAGAACAGGGCGGGGGAAACACATCGGCAGGGACGGGGGGCGGGAGATATGTGAGCCATGAACGGAGAGAGGACCAATCCGGTAGGCGGATGCCACAAGCACCACCAGGACCCCGTAAAGCAGGCGATGACGGCAGACAGCCCAAGCATGTGGCCACACGAATTGATGACGCCAGAAGGAAGGCAGCGACAAGGGAGCCACAGAGGCAGCGGACCCGCACTGACGCAACACCATCAAATGCCGGGACCGGGTCCAGGAGGAAGGGCACTGTACATACCGTGGCAACGTCGCAGCAGGTGCCATCATGTGGGAGCGCACATTCGACAACTGCAAGCGCATGAGGATCCGCTCCAGTGGCCCGCAGGAGGTCAAGGCGCAGGCATTGTAATGCCAACAGGCCAGCGTGCAGTGTAACGCAAGGGCAAGCCATGAGGAGATGTTCGATGTGGCGCCAGCGATGCTCGATAGGGTGATCCGCATAAAAGTCAATCGGGAGATCATACACACGAGCATCGCACAGCGGGCACATATCACGCGACGCAGCGGCGCCGTAAGAGAAGCAGTGGTCATGTAGGAGGTGCGATGACCGCAATGACATAATCGGATTGACAACGGAGGAGACGGCAGCAGTGTAGGGCGCACAGAGTGAATCCGTGAGGAGGAGGCCGCGAGCAACCGGGTTTCGCGATGTAGTGGCCGCTCGGCAGCGTTTACGAAGACGACCAGAGAACAGAAGGTGGCCGTCAGGTTGGGAACCCAGGCCCACGCCCCGTTGTACGAGGGACGCGCAACGGATACCGGCGCGGATGGCAGCATTGCACAAGGAGCGGCGGTCCTGCTCCGCGGTGGCGTGGTGTCCCTTACTCGAGCCGGTCAACAGGCCGGGGGGTGCGCCAGAGCGGTGGACATCGCAGCCTGTGCATAGGACAGCCATGCATCCGATGTGGCAAGGGAGTCATGCAGGGCCGCTCCCATAAAGTCCGGCGAACGGGCAGCAGGCATGTGGTCCTCAAAAACCCCGGCGCAGGGGGGTTGCGATACCTGCAACCGGATTGAGCAGGCTGTTCAATCATTCATCACAGCATGCGTGATGGCTGTTCTCGACCGTGTTCGTGCAGCCGGGATACAGATCTGTCTAGACAGTTGAATGAAGACATGGTATTCAAAGCCTAACGAGACTAGTGTCACCATGCGTATGCAGCTGCAGGCATGTCAGTCTCATGCATTCTAGTGACAAGTTCCGGAAAGCTGTTAACGATTGGTGACGCGGGACCTCACCTTCAGCAAACAGTCTGCCGCATGCGTTAATCCCAGATGCGTGGTGGTTGGAGTTTCCATTCATTGACATTTGTCATCCACAGCCGTGAGTAAATGTTTGGCGTGTTTGTGCAGGGCCCCCAACGATGGAGGAACGATGTTGAGCCCATCCAGCCAAAGATCAGTTCCAATGTGGATGGTGGCGCCTAGCTATCAGAGGACGGCGCTGCAGGCTCTGTAGCACCGCACTCGCAACGACCCAATTGACGGCTGGTCGATAAACAGACTCTCTGATGTGGCGAAGTAGGCTGTTAAGGCTGTGTGAGGTACACCCCATTCCACCGCGTCTCGTAGCTGTTCTTCATTACTGTCCTTGGTTAGCATGCTAGCCACCTGGGCAGTTGCTGAGGCCAACCAGAAGGCCGCGAACAGCAGCCAGACATTCAACATCGCCACCTTTTCTGCAGCACCGTGATTTGGGATGGTAGTGGCCCCGAACCCGCTGGCGAAATCGTACGAATACCAGCATGCTATAGCAGTGTCGTGTGTCAGTCAGCCGGCTCGAGCTCGTTCTGCTGTCGATCAGCCGAACCTGGCTTGCTGCTGCCACTAGCAAAACTTCAGTCCGTAGCGTATCATGCTCCGGGAAGCATGCGAGCATCGTGTTTACCTTACGGTGCCAGCGACTGGTAGCGACGCACCGCTGAGGTATGCGCCAGCATGGCGCGACAGCCTGCAGCGCCGTTCTAGCGAGCCGACATCCTTCCTCTAGTTATATCCACAGTGCAACACGCGTGTGTTCACCTGCAAAAGCTGCTTATGCTACCCTCCTGAGACGTTAGTGATGGCAGAATCGTAAGGGTCAATGTGCCCATGAGCGCCGGCGGAGACAGCCGTTTGACACGACCAGATACTGCGCCAGAGATTGTGATTTATGCTACATTACTCTTTCGGGCTGGGAGGGTGAAGGGGCCCGATGAATTCGAACCTATGCACAGCCACCTGATAGTGTCTGACACATGCGCAGCCTGAACGCTCCAGCTGATAGTGGCTGGCGTGCGCATCCTGAACGAGAAGTTCGAATCCAGGACGACGTTGCATCGCCACGCATGAAAACCCCTTTACAATGCGCAGTCGGAGTTGAAGTTGCAGGTTTTGACTTCGATCTGAAGGTTTGTCTACCCCGGCTGTGCGCAGTGCATTTCTGTTTCTAATCGTCTTGCGGTCACGCAGACTTAGCCATCGCAGCCAGGCGCGCAGGAGTGCACTAAACACACACTAGTGAGCTTGCGGTGCCTTTTCTAGGACCTGCAAGTTCCGTGCCTATTAGATCCAGGCCCTGCTCCGGACTTTGCATGGTTTTGTCCTCGTCCCAGTTCGTTCGTTGAACAGCATTAGTTCATCCTCTCCGTCGAACCATCAACTCACATTTTAAGATCGTAAGGAACGTATGTTTTGTCCATCATGTGAGCCGACAGGCAAAATGAAGAGCACGGCCAGCGTCGAGCCGCAACCGTTCGTGGCGCTAACCGATGAGTCGACCCACGAAACCGCAGAAAAGCCGCCTGTCTTCATTGGTCGCCGTATTCGACATGAGGCGACGCAGAGGTCCGACGTGCTCCATGCAGTTAAGGACACTCGCGGCCCAGCGCAGCTACCAGCGCGCATCGCCCCAGAGGACGTGGAGCTGTGGCAGGCGGCTTGCCTTGTCCGCTGCGAGCCTTCCACTGAGGAGCTGGCGACGATAGTGAAGGTGTGCCTCCCCGCCGTCGATGCAGTCATGCTCCCGCCGGTCCACATGGACACCACCGACCTAATCTCTAAACGTTCACACTGACAACGCCTGTCGACAGGTACCAGGATGCTCTGCGCAGAAGGAAGCGTCCCTGTTCTTCTCACAGCGTGCATGGTCCTCCTGTCGTCTGTTAGAGCGTTAATGGCTGTGGTGCACCCATGCACCCAGGTGTCCCGTCCTCATCAGCAGAACCACCCAAACCTTCCACGGCCTACAATGTCCTCAGCGATGCCAAGCATCGGCCTCAATAACCCCACCTCCAACTATGGGGTGATGCACAGTACGCCTCCCCAAGCACCGCTTCGGTTTCCCCGGGACGCTGTCCAGGCAATACACCACCGAACAGCCTGGCAATGCGATCGCATGCATGCAGGTGGCCGACGCTCTCGGCGACAGCGAGTGTGCCACCTGGATCGCCATGCTCGCAAGCCGCACCCTCGCCATCAACTGGCACGACCCCAGCCGCGCCTCCGCCATGCTCTGCACGCTCCTCACGCTCCCCTCCGCCCTCCTCCCCCGCCTCCTCGCCTCCTGCCTCTCCAACGCCCCCCTAGACTCGCTCCTCTCCGACCTCCCCCCTGTCCTCCACCCCCCCCTCATTGCCGCCGCCGCCACCCCCGCCGGCCTCGTCGCACCCTCCCTCAACTTCCAAACCTTCCTCTCCATCCTCCCGCACACCCGTTTCGCGTTCCCGGGCCTCATCGCACTCCAACTCCCAAGCTCTTCCCCACCCCCCCTGGCCCCTGCCACTGCCGCACTCCTGGCACACGCCGTCTCGGCTCACCCCTGCCTCACCTCCCTTCACCTTCACCAATCCTCCATGCACGCGGACGCCCTGCGCGCGTTCCACTGCTGCCTCACCCCTGGCGCCCTCCCCAACCTCATCTCCTTCTCCGTCGCCGCCGCCATCCACCCGGACGGCTGCGCCGAAATCGCCCACTGTCTCGGCCGCCTCTCCACTCTCACCGCTCTCTCCGTCTGCCTCATATTTAACGAACAGCAGGTCGCTCCAAACCCCTCCCTCGACCGCTATGTCCGCGCTGCCGCCTCCCCAGCCGCTCTGCTGCACTTGCCACACCTGAGGCTCTTCGAAGGTCACGCGCTTGGCACAGCTCCCCCCCAGCCACAAGGCAGGAGCTGCTGTGACCTGCTCCTCCCGCTGCTCGCAGCACCCAAGCTAACGTCTCTCGAGTTCATCACCCAAGCCGCCACGGCCTCCTTTCCGTCCTTTGTTGCCGCAATCAGACACTTCACAGCCCTCCAGAAGCTCACCATCGACGCCGATGCCCGCGACTGCGACCGCAACGGCTCCAAGGCCGCCGGCGCCAGCGCCACCGGAATCTTCCAGAGCAGACCCAGCGACGAGCGCAACCTGCTGCCCGCGCTGCGCACGCTGTGCATCACCAGCTCATGCCACGTGGCGCCGCTGTGCATGGCTGCCGCGATCGCGCAGCACGCGCAGCACTCGCTGACGAGGATCACCGTGCACCACGTGCACAGCGGCGGTGGCAGGCCCGCCACGCGCAAGGTGCAGCCGCATGAGTTGAAGGAGGTGTGGGCGACGTTCCTGCCGGCAATCCACTGCTGCCCCGGCTTGCAGCAGCTCGACCTGCCAAACCTGGCGAGCGTGCGCGGCATCTCAGAGGGTCGCTCGTGGAGCGAGGAGCTCTGCAGCGCCCTCTCGCACCTGCCCCTCGTCACGCGGCTAACCCTGCGGTCGGCCTGCAAGCAGTGCAGCCCCGGAGCACGGTGCGTGCTGGACGGCGAGAATGTGGCTAAGGTGCTGCGCGTCATGCCGGAGTTGCGGACGTTTTCGCTGTGCGGGATAGAGGGCGCCCTGGATGTGAGCGCACCGAAGCGTGTGCTGGCGGTGCTGCCGGGGCTGTACATGCTCACGAGCCTGGGGCTGTGCTTCACCGGGGTCTCACGCAAACAGATCGTGGAGCTGCTGCCACAGCTGCCGGCGCTGGTAGACCTGCAGGTGCTGGAGGCTGTGCTGGGAGCGAGTGAGCAGGAGCGGAATGAGCTCGTAGCGGCCCGCTCTGGGCTCAAGGTGACAGCGTGGACGGCGTAATGGCGCTTGTGTGTAACCCTCGTTCTTCAGTAACTGAAACCGAATGCCTTTCGACTATGACAGCTGTACCCAGTCCAAAGTAACTACCTATCGCATACAAAGCATCGGTGTACTTATTCATGGGCCCAATGTCACATTACAACAGCACGACACCTCACCACACCCCCCAGTCAGGACTGAACTGCATTCCATGACACTAACCATGGTTCATCGTCTCCGTTGTCGTTTCCGTAGGAGTACCATCTGCACACTCGGGCAACCACTGCAGCACTGCCTGCGGTTGTGCTGTGCTTTGCTTGAGCGTGGCTTGGTGATACGAATGGTGTGGAGGGTTCCTGAGACGGATCGAGAGGTTGAGAAAAGTGTTACAAATAATCCAAAGACAATACCATCAGTCTGCTATTTATGCCATACAGTGTGAATTACGAATGGTCCACCTCACGGACCTAGTACCTCTACACAACTAGTGTTTCCTCTATACGTTGGTCTAGCAGTGCGAGTCACTACAGTTCCAAGCTGCCTGGTTCAACAGGTTACCTCGTCCCCTCTTCGTCCCAGTGCCTTGTCAGCACACTGCTGGGCCTGCCTCGCGACAGCACTGTGTTGGGCCCTCCACCCTGAGACTTTTTTGCCTGCCACACGACAGGACAGCAGCATACGTCCTGCAGTGGCGTGCGCCTGATGTGATCGTACAGTTACACCTGCCGTTACAGCGCAGCACAACAGCGTTGCTGTGTCGGCAGAGGCATCACCAGCGATGGCCTCCCGCGTGACCTACTCTGAACTAGAACCTAAGAATAAAACGTGCAATCTGCAAATGTGTACCCCAGACCACGGGCATGCATTGGGGTGATGCAATCATGCTTCCGCTCCATACGCAGCATCATGTTCAGCCATCCAACACCCCTCAATCCTCAGGCCCCGGCACTGCACTCCATGCACAGGCTACCGCAGCATCAGCTGCCGGGTGCGCTCACGGTGCTCCGTGAATACCTCCCGCCGAGATCGAAGCGCGGCTGCGTCCCCTGACAGCACCGCCGACAGCAGCAGCGTTGCAGGCCCTGCCCCCAGCGCTGCCCTCCTCCTCGCGTGACTCTGTAGCCGCGGCGCCATCTTCGCCTCCATCGCCTGAGCCAGCGCGCAGCACAGCATCGCATCGTGCCCGAACCGCCGGGCCGCCTCCACGTCCTCCTCCACGTCCCTCCGCAGCTCACCGCTGTCGCGCGGCCCCTGCCCAAACGCCCCCCCGGCCCGGCCCCCCACCGCCAGCGCCGTCTGCGGACCCTGCTCCGCCGCCCCTGTGCTGTGCTGTGACGCAGCGCAGCGCAGCAGCGCCTCGACCTTGGACACGGCGTCCTCAAACGCAACCGCGTGCAGCTCGGCCATCGCGGCGAGCTCGTGCGCGGTGTCGTCATGCATGGCGACAATCGCAGCGTCCATCTCAACCGCAGCACGCGCAGCACGGGCCGCAGCGTCGGCGTGCGCGGACACGAGGAGGTCGTCTGCATGCCGTATCGTGGCGGACAGCACCGGCCGTTTTGACGCGGGAACGCTGTGCAAAGCCTCCAGGTACCCCTCTTCCGCGTCGCCATCACCGCCGTCCTCATGGGCCGCCAGCCGCTCGGTCATCTTCTCCAGATCCCTGCACCAGGATCAAACACCGTGCGTACAGTGGCAGACGCCTTCGCAGTGGCCCGCCCCGCTTTTCTCGGCTCTGTGTCATCACACCGCACATGTGCACACATGCATGCTGCAGCTACAGAAGGGACAGAGTTGTTGCCACGTCCACCACGATCACTGGACACTCGGTGGCGGCGCGTCAATGTATGTGCCGCCATGCCAGCAGCCTCGTCGTTGTGTTACACTGTACGTGTTACGTGTCGGTGCCATGGATCAACTCGGCGTTGCCATTGCAGGGTTTGCAGCGACCTCAGGCGTCCGCCGCATGGCTATTCCGTGTTGTGGCAGACCACAAAACCACGGCCACACTGCACCGTGCACCAGGGCCAGTTGTGCCGCGACGGCGCAGTTACCGCTATTGCATCACCATCATGCATGGCCGCACCTCGGCCCCAAACACCCCGCAACATCGCCCGGCCCAGAACCTTGCCCGAAACCTTGCAGTGGGGGCTCAAGCATGCCAATGTAGGCAGATTGCATGACCATGCGTACGGCAGCCAGGGATCATGCACACAAAGTACAGCAGAGTGAGCATATGGAGCTGCACGGGAAGCCCCAGTTGGCTAGGGTGTGTGAATGCTACGGGACTGATACATGCATGCTGAGCTGAGCTGGCGCTGTGGTGTCTTGTCCTTGCCCTGGCCCCCTCGGCGTTGGATCCGTCCTGCGGACGGCGTATCAGAAGGCGAGGGTCGTGCATGTGCGGCCCATCATTGCCGCGCTGTTGCCACAGCGCACGAGGGTGGCGCAGGTGGGGCGCACCTGTCCTTAGCGGCCAGCTTCGAGTCGAGGCGCTTGAGCTGGTACTTGAGGTGCTGGTTCTCCTCGGCGAGGTGCTCGCAGTCCATGGCCATGCCGTGCAGCGTCGCCTCCTTGCTGCCCAGCTCCCCCTTCAGCTCCTCGCACTCCTTCACCAGCGGCCCTGTCACGCCGTCCTGCATGCATGGACACCCCTGTAGCCACACGATCACACACCACACCGCAGAACCCCACAGCATATCCGCCCCACGGGTGCCCGGAGCACGGCGAGCAGAAGTGCGTGGCCGGCTGTCGGCGGGATCCGCCGTGTCAGCGGGATCCCATCGCGCACGTGCTGGCTGTCGGCGTGCGTGGCGGGATTGACGCGAGTCTTGAATTGGGAGGCGCCGCAGAGGTTGGCGCGTGCACCCTCGGAACAGTGTGAGCTATGAGGTTGACCAGAGTTTTGAAGTGGCATGCATGCAGTGCGATGACTAGAGATCACGTCGCTGTATCAATGATTGGCTAACCGGTTGGTCATGTGTGACGATGGTGAGCTCTGTCGAGAGCTCCTCCTGCCCACGCATGTGTAGTGCAGATGGCGTTGTGCCATTCTCGACACACCAGTACCAGCTCTCACAGCCTCAACTCCGCCTCCTCATAAACATGGCTGCGCACCGGGGGGGGGGGGGGGGGGGGGGGGGGGGGGGGGGCACAACCCCCCCCCCCCCCCCCCCCCCAATGATTTCTCAACTCCAACTCCAAGATCACACCTCCCGATGATGCAGCAGCTGGAAGACCACAAACGCATGTCCCAATGCCTCACGCCATGCCGCTCGCACAGCTGGGGCTCCACGGAGGCCGAGCACATGTGTGTGTGCTGCGGAATTGTCCCCCTGTAGCCACGCAGGAGGACGCCATGCATGCAAGCGCACCTGCCACCGGTTGAGCTCCGACTGCAGCCGCTTGATCTCGGCCTTCAGGGCTCGCGCCTCGCCCTGCGTGTCGAGGTTGATGACGGCGCGGTTGCGCACGCACTTGGCGCTCTGCGCGAAGAGCAGCGTCGACAGCGTCTCGTGCGCGCACGCGTCGCTTGTTGACACGTTGGCAATGAGCACCGTTTTGGCGTTGCCGCCGAGGGAGTCCCGCAGTAGGAACGTGAGCTTGCTGTCGCGGAAGGGTATGTGCCTCCCCGGCATCTTCGTCTTCTGCGCCTCCACCACCTGCACCCCGGCTCAGCGCCGTTGCCTCCTGTCGTTGTCTCATGCACTCCCGATGGCCACCCCTACGCCACAGCACACAGCACACGGCCGCACACATGGCCAGCTGCACCATCAACGTGACACCACCACTGGTCTGTGAAGCATTCGATGCATCGGTGCCACTGTCCTCCGCGTACACGGCCGTCGCTGGCCAGCGGCAGCAAACGAGGCCAATGGAAAGACGTGTGTATCTTCAAGTATACACCTGTGGTCACCCGCATGCATGTTTCAACGGCCCCAGCGGGAGTGCTGGGGCATCAGTGACGGCGCACACGCATCCCCACCCTGCATGTGATGCAAGCACCCCCTCCTACCATGCCTCGCAGACACGTATGCGCGCCACCGGTCTGCGGCGACCGCACGCTGCAACAACAACAACCTCTTTCGCGACAACTGCAAAGCGGCCTGTCGGGGTACTGACACCCGCACGGAGCGGCACGAGCGCATGGGAACCGACCTTGCTGATGACGCGGCCGAGGGCGGACAGGCTGCGGTTGATCTCGCGGGCCTCGGTGAGGGCGGTCCCAGTGACGGCCGACACCTTGACGCGCTCGCTGCCGGCGAGGTCGACGACGTGTAACGCGCCGGTACGCACCGCGGTCGCGCCACTCGCCATCGTCGTGCGGCACTCGACGCGCACCGTGAAGACGGTATGGCCGCCGGAGGAGTGCGCGTTGATGCGCGTCTCCCGCACGCTGCGGCTCCTCGCGCCTTGCAGCATCAGCTTCATCGCGTCCTCGACTGCATGTCTGCCCCCGTGTTCACTGCCGCCCCCGAGGGTCGCCTGTTCAGCGCTGCCCCCGGCGACCGAGCGGGCGCGCGGTTGTAGCAGACGTGGCGGCCAACTGCGCAGTTGTTGTGGACACGCTTGGTACCACGCGATGGGGCTGGGGTATAAGATCGCCACGTTCCAGAACTGGCGTGTGAGCTGGTGTTTGGTGGGGGCGGGGGTACAGAACAGCACAGCACAGCAGGCAGCATGCGCTGCCGTTTCAGGGACAATTGTGACGGCAAGCGGATCGGCATGGACACGGGTGATCTGCTGGGGCAGTCTGACAGCGTGGGGCACGTTTGGGAGCAGGGGTACGAGCGCAGGGGGGGCACCGTTGAGGACGACGTGATCGGATAGGCCCTCGACAAAGACTCCAGAGTCGGAGTCGGAGCGCAGCGGCAGCGAGCGGCTGTCGTCGCCGGCGTGCAGCAGGTCGGAGATGTGCTCCTTGTAGATCTGCAAGAAGCTGCAGCGACACGTGTACTGTACATCCGTGCCACCCTGTTGGCCCTCCTTGCTCTGAATCATCTGCACACCCGCGCCCTCCTCACCCCCGCAGAAGCCACTATTGTTGGCCGTGGTAGTGGTGTGTGTGTGGGGGGTGGGTCTGTGTCTATTCCCTGGCATGACCACCTTCTGCCGCCAGAGATGTGGCCATTCCTCTGGTTCGCCCACGGCAGTCCCCAGACGAGCAGGCGGGCCCGATACGAGCGGCAAACGAAAGCACGTGTGTGGACTCCTGGGCGGAGCAGGGCAATTTGTATGTCGCGAGGGTTTCAATCAAGATGCAGGAGCGCAGGCCAGACGCTGCGCAGGGTGACTGTTAGCGTGAAAAAGAGGCGAGATCGGCAGCGGGAGATGGGCATGCCTCGAAGATGCGGTGAAAGAGTCGCGGCGCGAGGCCCATGCCCGGTCGCATCGTGTGCAGCTCGCGGGTCCGGCTGGAGGTGTGGCACACATCCCCGAGGATCGTGTGAGTCTTGCCAGCACCGGTTTGACCGTATGCCAGGCAGCACGCATTGTAGCCTTGCATGACGTTGTTCACCATCGGAACACCCACCACTGCACACGGCGAGGCATGTGATGGCCTCTCGTTGGCTGAAGGCCGTCAGTGTGCTTGGCTTGGTGTTGGTGGTGGCTTACCACCGGCTGACCTCTACAACGCAATGACTTGAGCCTGGGTCTGGCGCAGACATGTGATGCTCGCAAATGAGATTCCTGTAGCTAGAGGCAGGTGCGTACTGTAGCCAGAAAACTGGGTCAGCGAGAAGAGGACAACGGCATGAATGACGAGGTGCACGCACAGTTAAAGAGCTCCTCCTGTGTGCAGTCGCTGCCCATGATATGGTCAAAGTTGAAGTCGCAGTCACGGCCGTCTGCCTGGGCGAGGAGACTAGAGACGCCGCGCAGCTGTAGACAGGACGCCTGCCCGACGAGTCCAACTTCGCGATGGTTTGCGGGACGTATGCGCACCATAACCTGTACAAACTTCAACATACCAATCAGCCGGAGGTGGACAAGCTGATGCAAGCGCACACGCCAAGGCATCACTCTGTCATCACCCCACTTCTCGGGTGACGGTCCAAAGTTACCGAGCGCTTCGATAGCTTATGCCACTTCATTTACGCTGATCCCAGGGCTACTCTGTGCTAATTTACAGCTGTAACATGTGGTTAAATTATGTGGGGGTTGGCGGCATACCTGAACGTTGTGTGCCGAGTCATGCTCGTCGGCAGGCACAGGTTGGGACTCTACAAAAGCGCCTGCTCCCCGAACGGATACAGACAGGTCATCGGGTCCCTACATTATTGCCGCTTAGCTAAACATCTATCCGCAGTGCAGTTCCAAATCAAGTCCACCGACAAGGAGGACAATGCCATGCCTGTGAACACTGTATTAATGACCCCGCTAATTCAGGCATATACAGACAGCGAAGGCAGTGACAAAACACGAGTCTGTGTCGCACGTCGGTATTGCAGGGGTGTAGTTTGCGCTGGCGCGTATCATCGGCAGCTCGCGATGCATAGCCGATGCTTGCCGTGTCATCTACGGCTATGCAACCGAAAACAAGGCAATCACGGCCACCGCGACATCGTGATGTTCCATACTGACACATGTCTTGAACGGTGCCTCCTATTCTGGCGCCAGCGTGCCGGCTAGAGACGCTGTTGCCGTTCACAGGCCTCTATATAGATACACTGGAAAGAGTTCGCGCGGCGGGTTACGCGGCTAGATATTTTAAGGTTAACATCAAGCATGTAGCTATACCTAGGATTCGTGAACCATTCCAGTTCACCAGGTAGAGCGGTATGACAAATTATTGCACTGCGGTCCGCTGTTCGCACCACAGACACTCTGGTTCCGTCCGATTGAAATTCACCCACAAATTCAACGTCACGCAGGTGCAGCCACTGTGCGTGGATTTGCAACCAACGAGGCGTCAATTCCAGCACCAAAGGTACATAATTTTGTACTCACGTACAGTTTGACAACACAGGTGACTCTTTCTGCTGTCTGGCATATGCGCAGTATCCGCGTAGTCCCGACCCCAGGATATCCTCTCACGAATCCGCTTCTACCCTTCTCGACCAACCAATGCACAACAATCCGGGTGACACTGAAAGCAATCATAGTGCTTCCATCAATGCGTTCTGGAATCAGTGAATGCAGCTATCTAAACTGCTCCATCGACTGCCTCCATGTGTTTATGGTCAGCTTCCGAACCTCACAATTTGGTTCACGCTGCTGGTTGTGGAATGTGTTTAGACGTCAGCGTTTGGCTCGTTTGCGAAGCGCTTTATATGGGGGTTTGAAACCACTTGCGTTTATCCAGGTCCAGGTCTCGGTTCAGCATCATGTATAGCACACGGACTTCATACGCAACCAAGACATGCATGTTTATCAGAGTCTAGTTTTGCCTTTCAGGTAAGGTTGTGCCTTCTTGGTCATGCACAGCAGAAACCACGGGGCTGCTGTAATCAGGCAGCAAACAATCAGAGATGTGCATGCTGTTTCAATTACAGTGCCATCTCGTAATTCAATCCAGTATCATAAATCCCTGTGCAGCTACCCGTCATGTCAGGCGAACAAATCCCCGGCTGTTGCAATGATGCACCCTGCCAGTCAGACAGGAACGCCACTTTGAGTCTGCAGCAGCGGATGACATCACGCATCGCCTTCCAATTTGGCGACAATCTCATCTTCACTGTACAGCACACAATCCTTGTCTTCAAGTTTCATCTCGGTGCCACCATAGCCAGGCATGACCACCCGGTCACCGGCTTTCAAGGACATGGGCAGCGTCACCCCCTCCTTCGTCATCAGGCCTGGCCCTGCCGCAATGACGACTCCTTCTTGAAGCTGCAAGTGTGGCACAAAACATCAGTATTACATAGCCTTAATTAGATGGTGCCCTCATCGCATGTTGTTGTTGTTGTTGTTGCCGAGTCTGACACCATGAGCAGGCCGAAGTCATAGCGACTGGGCCATGCCGACGCAGGCACGAACAGGCTGATCACAATACCCACAGATACGCTATAAAAATTGTGCTACGAATAATGACTTGCAAACACACGCTGCCTGGGCTACAGCAGCAACGTGCACATCCAGAACTGCTACAGCATTTTGACGTCAGGTACCGCCTTTGGATAGCTTTGAGTAAGAAATGTCACAAGTTAGGTGCAATCACTCGCACTTTCAAGTCGGTCAATTAGGGAATGGCACCTTGGATACCGCCGTCTCTGGGAGTATGATCCCACTCACCGTCTTTGACGCTGGCGCCATCTTCTCCACAAGGATGCGATTCAAAAGCGGAAAGATGTGCCTTGCAGACGGCATGATTACGTGGTCTCTTCTCAGACAAGCACGCGTGCAGTGTACAGGTTCAGGAGATTCGAAGTGAAGGACGTAAGCTCGTGGAACCACGCAGCGAGGAAAGTGTGATAATGAACTGTTTTGCTAGGCTTATCTTTGTGTCCCTCGTGACTCTGTGTGGAGGATTTGAATTGACGTGGCCGGTGTGCCCTGATCGTTCTACGACCTTCGCGACGTTACGAGGCGGTGTGTGGCGCGAGGGCGACCGACTTGGTCCGGCGGTGTTCCCGTGTTGGGCCTTGTGGCTAGAAGCAATCAACCCATTCGACTTCACACAAAACATTCGCAAACAAGATTTGGTTCAGTGATCTGCAACGTTCCAGTTTTCTTCCGACTAGCCGCTGCGAATCGCCTGTGGTACAACTTGGATGTTGGCGGCAATTCTTCGCCCTGCGGGGGAACTAAGTACAGTGTGTTGCATGTGTCATGTATAATATCGTTGTGGGTATATACCGTCGTTTTATCCTTAATCGTCTAGGAGCACGTACTATCTATGAGAAGCCCTCAATGCTGCCAGCATGATCATCGAGCGGCAGGAAACAAGTCAGCTGCACCATCCAATCCGCCGTCACCAGTGCCTAGTCACTAAGACGCAATATGAAAAACCCATCAATGGCATCTGCATCATCGGCAGGCAGCGCCTTCAGTATCCTCGCTCGGCTGCCGTTGCGCGTGTGCACTTTCCCGGCAGCTGTTGCCATTGACGGCCGGTATATGCAGCAAAGCGATGCCCATGTTTATCAGTGTGCCCCCGGGTGGGCTGTGAGCGGGGGTTTCTGCCAGCATTGGACCATGCTGCATGGCTGTTGTTTCTGTGACAGGGATTTGCAACTGTCGCGGGCGGGCGAACACGCTTGATCTTGAACCATGTATTGCAAAGATAGTTTTGGTAAGAGCCACATGTACACCGCATGGTACGCCTGCAGCAACCCAGGCACCATTGCAGCTGGTCATTAGCTCAGCTTTACAAGGACAGGGAGACTGATATGCCATTATTGTGCTGCGTTGACACCACCCACACCGACGGTCGCAGTTAAAGTGCGCTCTGACACACTCATGCAGCAGTTTCGAGGAACAGCAGCATGCGGAGCCTCTGCATCTGGTATGGAAGCATGCCACAGTGTGAATTTGCCTGCCCTCCAAAAACGAGTCTTGAGCTTTGACTTCCCGCGTCCCTCTATCTAGGCAGATATCCCCGTCCGTGCAGCTAGTCACAGCAATGCATTGTTCCAAATACAACGAAGCCCAGGGCTGCCACCACCATAAACCGTCATCATGGACACACATTCGCTGGAGACGTTGATCATTTCGGAGATGTCAGTCATAGCCCAGTTAGATGGAGCAAACGTAATCCTTACATGGTGTAGTAAATGGTATGTACACACACCGGCCATGCCCACCCTCTCGGTATGTCGGGTTCACTCGTCCTGCCACATCACTAGCACAATGCAAAAAACCAAAAAATGGTCCAGTGGTCGGAGGACGCTATAAAAGCTGACCCCTTCTTCAGAAGGTCTTGGGTTCGATTCCGCGTGCCCCCC